>JAHWFP010167461.1:111-13923 GCA_023313725.1 Lithobius niger | reverse complement strand
TGGTGCCCTCCATTGAAAACGTGATTTACTTTCCGAAAAAGACCAAACACTGGGATTTCCGGGAGGGGCGGGGGCATTCACACCAGACAATGTAGGAGTGCGGCGGAGGGTGGGGAGCAGGGTTCAGGGGGGATGGGGACGGTCGGCGGCTAATTCATTTCATGCTGCCCGGCATAGTATTCGCTCGCTCATGTGGGCTTATCATGCTTGACATCAAGACGAGACAAAGGAATGCAGCCACACTGAGAATAAGAGTGATGCGTTCCATTGAAAACACTATTTACCTTCCCAAGAAGACCAGTGGGAAGATTTCACATCTCACAGCGGGGGAGTGAGGGGGGGGGGGCATGGGGGAACAGGGGACAGTCGGTGGCCGTTTTCAATTCATGCAACCCAGTATAGTATTTTGCTCGTGCATACCGACTCATCGCACTTGGTATGAAGACTGAGAAATAGACATAGGCAATGCAGCCACACTGAGAATCACACTGGGGTCTTTGGGGGTCTTTGGGGGAAGGGAGCGGTGGGAGGATTTCATATCCCAATGGGGGAGTGTGGATGGGTTCGGGGGGGGGGTGATGGTGGACGGTCAGCACTCGTTTTCGTTTAATGCTGCCCAGAACAGTATTACCGGGGCAGCATTATCCGGGGGTTCGAGGGGGTAGGACGGGGGGAGGGGGGGTCGGTGGCCGTTTTCATTTCATGATGCCAAGCATAGTATTTCGCTAGCATTTGCAGGAACCAGCTAGACCACGGTTAGTTATTATTATTGGACTTATTTTGGAGCAATTGGACCTAATTTGAACCTGACGATGCGGACGTTAGGGGTCAAATGGACTTCTAAATTTAGTCGAGTGTCGTAGTGGAGGTTCGAAAACGGGCCAGTTCATCTGTACGAGTATTGTTATTCAGATGAAATAAGTCTTGAAGAAATGTCTTTTTAAAAATTACAAAATAAAAATGCCCAGTTTTTCTTCCTAACGCCATCTCCTACATGTGATTACAATGATCTACAAAGATTTACACTGCATGATGGGCATTTTCCAAAAAAAAAAGTAAACGCTTGGCCTATGCTTTCTTAGGGCACGTTTACTCGCTTTTGCATTCTCGCAACTAGAAGCTAGAAATCACCTCAAATTCCAACATGGCGGCGGTTTTATGTCTGCCGCCTCGCAACGAAAACGGCAAATAACGTGAGTTCAGAAGCGTTTGGGAAAATTGTTTCGTCATGAGGAATTCTTTATCTTATTGGCACGGATTATAAGACTGCAAGTATTTGCTGAAACGATGTCGGGTTTAGCTAATCCATTTTGCGTTGTTACCATGGCAATGTCACCTTTGCCATCGCGATTGAGTTCTAGCTGCGAGAATGCAAAGGCGAGTCGCCGCGTAAACGCGCCCTTATACTGTATAGTGATGATCAAATAAACAAATGCAATAAACATCTTACCTGCTGAGGTGTTGTCCTTCCCGTTGAGATTATTTTAGCAAGGAGGGTAAGAATTTCTTTGAGTGACTTCTTAATCTTCTTCACATCTGGTGATTTTGGATCTAGGAGTTCGATTTCTTTTTCAACATCCTTAAAAACCTTTTCGGATTTTTTCATCGCGTCCAGGTTTTTATCGGCGCTCTTACCGCCTGCAGCGCTGGCATGGGAAATGTATACGAGAACGCAGAAGAGAGTGCTTAATTTTAAATCGAAAGACGACATCTTCGAGAAGACTGAAAAATAATAAAAATTTTGTTTAATCGTAAATTTGTTAGTTGAATAAAAAAGTAACTATAAACGGGTAGTGTTGTTTGGAACGCCAAAACTTTCCGGCTGGTTTCCGTTTTTTTCCGAAAATTTAAAAAATATTTTTCTTTTTTTGTTTAATACATACTGTTTACCCCTGTTTTCCACCTCCTGGTATTACCGTTTTACCGTTTTACCGACTCACTCAGATTTTTGGTTGGGGAGGGGGGTGTCATCGCAACAAAAATCCTGGAAAATATCTGCAGAAAAAAAATAATATATTCCCGGAACAAAAAAAAATGCCAGGAAGAAGACAACCATTGGAAAAAGTACACGCGTTGAAATACCGCTATATTGCATTTTTTTTTTAAATTTATATACCGACTACTTAGTTTATCCTCCTCTTAAAGATGCATTCCTATCACGAAACCTACTAATATCAGTTTAGTTCACTTTCCTTGAGTGAGGCACCTACGAAGACACAAAAACAGATGGCTTTATTAAAATTTTCGTTTCTTTGCCGTTGAACCTTGGTCACTAAACCTAGAAGAACACACAAATTACACAAATGTCAAAACAGTTTGAAAACTACCCTTAACCTCCCTCAAACTGTTTTGGCATTTGTGTAATTTGTGTGTTCTTCTAGATTTAGTGACCAAGGTTCAACGGCAAAGAACCGAAAATTTTAATAAAGCCATCTTTTTTTTTGTGTTTCCGTGGGTGCCTCACTCTCGGAAAGTGATCTCAACTGATATTTCATCCTCACGACCAACAAATTTCTGAAACCTACTAATTTTCGATAGAGTTCTAATACTTTTTTTGATGGCGAAATCTGTGCAGGTCTCTTCTTGCCTAATCATACTATGATTGAAGTCGTCACGCCAGCAAAATTAAAGTAATTAAGAGCTTCTTTCCTATTAAATGGTTTTCGACCAAACTTGGCTAGGTGTATTTATACCAAAAAATAAGCAAATCTATGCAACAGTAAAAGTAGGGCGCCGCACGTAAATTTGGTAACTGTAAACAACTGTTCACTTGTTGTTGCTCTTGTTGTTCAGAAAAAAACTACTGCACCTACCTAAAATCTGAAACATGATCTAAACCAGAAATGTCGTTCTCCTTCATCCTCAAAGAGACCTTGTTTTTCAATTGGTCGACCCTTTCCAGCGTTACGGGACCCCGAACTATCAGTTTTATTGTTTTACATTGTTTTAAACGTTATAATTAGGGAACAACGTCAATCAGCAAATTGCCAGCCGCAAGGCATAGACTGAAGAATTAAAAAATGCTATAGAGAAAACAATAAATTCACCGCATTTGGAGGAAACCTTTTTACTCGATATTAATGCTTGCGAGCTATAAAGTAGATACACGGATTACATACAAAAGTGTCAAGTGTGCATTACAAAAAAAGATTACATGATTGTAGTTCAAGTTTCACTTTACTAGTTAAAATGTACGCGGATGAAAATTTATGATTTTTAATCTAGATAATCGAATTTACAATTGAGAAAATTCCATTTGTTTAAATGCTGTTCTGCTTTAATAATATATAGTTTCATTCGTCAAGCACAACAGCACTTAAACAGATGCTCTTTTCGGAATTCTACACTGAGCATTTTAATTTAAAATCTCAAATTTTTATCCGTAAAAAAACATTTTAACAAGTAAAGTGAAACTTCAGTCATAGATCACTTTTTTTCGTCATACTTGATACCTTTGTTTGTAATTTTATTTGACCGGATATTTTTTTTCAGTGATATTTCTTCCTAGAATTCTTTTTTTTTTTTTTGGGGGGGGGGGGTATTATTCGTAGGAATTTTTTCCAGGCATCTATAAGCACGCTAGCACTTCGCCCATCTAGTTCAGATTACTGGCTCTCAATGGCATCTACCTAGAATATTCGTCGTTGAATAGCTTACTGCTTGTGAGATGACGAATGCCTTCGAAATCTTGAACAGTGATGCGGTACGACAATAAACGTGTAATTACAGGACGAAAAGACAAATGGGCTCATTTATTGATAAATAAACGTGTATTTGAAAACTCACAAATTCACAAATAAATTTAAAATAGTCAAAACTATGACAGACGGTGTGTCAGTATGGCTAGCATTAGGCTTCCCTGGTAATCTGAACGTGAGGAAATTCTGACATTAATGCCCACTGGTAGTGAGGCAATCTTCATCGGGTAGGGTGAGAGCTATCCAGCAATCACAGTTGCCAGACTGGTGGGAGATTGCCAGCAGAAACCGTGTGTGGGGAATTGGGAAATGTGTAGGAATAATAAATAAACAATACTCGTAAGTACAAATATTAAAAACAAGTATAATTAAGCATAAATTCACTTGTGGCAATGCATTCGCTTGTGTAAATAGCTCGTCGGCAAACAACGGAAATAAGAATTTGCCCCCATCCAACAACGATAAATTTGTTTTGTTGTATTACTCGATTAAGAAGCATTAAAACAACCATTAATAAGCATAAATTTGCTGTTGTCATTGCATTGTAGCTTGATTCCGAAATGCCACAACAAAACAACAAAACTATCCCTTCTATATATATTCTATATATGTGTGTGTGTGTGTGTGTGTGTGTGTGTGTGTGTGTGTGTATAAGCATTAAGCGTTAAGTATATATACTTATATACCTATATATATAAACCACACATGTGGTTTCTGTTAACAATGGCTTTGTAACAATGGTGACCTGTTTGGAATCCACGATGAGAACCATATGCATGTGGTATAATGACAAGTCGAGTCATCATTTATAATCCATTTGCTGGTTTAAAACCACCAGTTTCCTCATCTAAATCAAAACTTTCTTATGAATAAATTTTCAGTAAAAAAGGCTAATTCCAAACACGTCCAGAATTGAGATGAAACCCAGGACTGCACTAAGTTTTGTTGAACGGAGAGACTGATGAACGGAGACTGATGAACGGAGACTGATGAACGGAGAGACTGGTTGCCTAGCGGTAGTAGAGCTCAGACCATGTACTTGAAGACTCTGTATAAGGGACCGGTCATTATTTATCGCCGGGGGGAGGGGAGGAAATTGGGGGGTCATGAAGTTTTTGGACCCTCTCGAAGATGGGTCATAAATTTTCACGTCCCATTAAGAGGGAGAGGGTAAAAAACACACTAACCAACTGAAAGAATGACACTTTCAGCAGTCAAGATTTCTGAAAGCGCCTCAGCTTCTGGGGCGCAAGGCCCCACACCCCCATGTTGTTAATGTTTACAAGGTTTTGAAACTATTAGTACCATTTCTGCAAGTATTGTTTTTACTAAGAACGCTGTAGAAAAGCCTTGACACCTGTTTTCTTTGGTTCTTCTGTCTTTCAGGTGCTGCCGATGTTACGGATACGTAAATATTTAAATAAGGACTGGCGAAACAAACCAGAAAACTTGGTCGTCATGCGTCCAACCATTCATGGGCCGGGGGAGGGGGGGGGGGCCCCCTTTTACCCCTCGCAAATTTGTATCACCGCCCAAGTAAGGAGGGGAGAGGAATGAAATTCTTCTGACTCGTTGCATTGAGATCGAGAAACAGTATCAAAAAAAAAAAAATGATACATGTAGGCCTACTCAATACAATGTACCGATTTCACTAACGTGTTATAATGATCCTTTTTTTTTTAATTATTATTTATAGTTTTAAATCTGTGGGTAAAACTAATATCACAAATAAACGTTACGTTAGTCTTACTGGTATAGATTTTTTTTTTAATCTGAGAGTTGGAGGACAGGAGGAATAACCCTCCCTGGCCAGTCCGCCATTGTAAAAACAGTACATCGCTGGCTTTGCTCACTCGTTCAATAAGAAACAATATCACAAATAAGCGTAATAAAATACTGTAATATATCGAACCCAAAAACTTGAATTATGTCGGATTAGAATTGAACAACTGTGTCTGGTTTTTAGGAAATGTGGCTGAAAGGAATCGCCCCTAGTCTCTTTTTTGGCGCAACCACATTAATTCGACGTGTGACACCTCGAATTAAAAAAGGTTCATGGGGGGGTCCCTGATAAAAAGATTTATTTTTTTAAGTGGCCTTATTTATTGATTTAATTTTTGCTGGAAAATGCTGGAAATTTTCCTGAAACCCCAGTGTAATGGCATCGTAAGTTTTTCAAGGTTGCCTTCACAAATAAACATTCAATCATGGAAAAAACACTTTGATCCGTTATTTTTTGTAATAATTTGTGCTTTATTCAGTTAGTTTTAATACTTTAAAACTGTACGTAAACTTGATATTTTGACGCAAAAATTGTTGCTGAATATGCCTATAGTTTCAAAATAAATTACCCAGCAGTTCCTGTAAAAATGCTGGAAAACACTGCTGAAATAGTACTGTAAAATACTAAAAAAAAAGAAATGTCCAATGTCAAAACTTAACCGCTGGTACAGTAATACGAGCATTGTTTTGCTTCAGAAGATTCAAGATTCAACAAAAAAACAAATTGAATAAAAAAGTATCAACTTACCTGGTAGCTGTTGGTTCCTGCTTGACGATTTGGGAGCGACTGTGGTGTAACTGCAGCAAGCCGTTTCTTCTAGACTAAATATTTTCAATGCTGAGAGTACTTTATAATTTTAAATGCGTTTTTAATAGTGTCTTTTGAATTAACTTGGCTGTTTAAAGAACCATGTACAAACCAGTTGCAGACTTCATACAAATTCCACATGCTAAATATTTGCTTCAACAAATATTAGTAACCATATAAAAGTAATTGGCCAAGTTAATGGGATGAAGTTAAGTAATTAATATTCATGATTCAAGAAACCAGACTCTTTAATTATTTTTAATGGGTTAAAGAGACAGTCGTCGTTTCGACATTTTAATTGCACCGCGACGCTACCCCACACGTTTTTTAAAGAAGTCATCGCCAAATTAATAAGAGATCGTACTCCTTGTTAAGTGTTTAGTGTGGGCCACCCGCCAACACTTGAGTTTGCTACGGAGGACATTTTTCTACTTCGTGCCCGATCACGGGACACCTTGAAGCAAATGGGGTCGGTGCCGTCCACGTAACGTGTTATCCTAACAACAAATTGTAACCAATCGTATATCGCCACGCAAGCTGTCTTTCGTTCGCTACTTCTTCCATACGCAAATGCGGTCATTGGATTTATTTGGCAACGTTTTGCAGCGCATTCAGTCCTTCAGAAGTGGGTAATGACCCTTCTAAGCAAACGAACTTAAAAGTGACTATCTCCTTGCCGCATAACGATTCCAAACTACCACAAATAAGCTATTGTGTCACCTAATGACAAATATGATACTGCATCACCTACTGGCAAATATGATTCTCCGTCTCATACTGTCAAGGAACATTGAGCATGCATGCTTCACCCAAGGTCAGACAAGCTAGATACTGCGGTTCTTTCCTACCGGTTCCAGATTTTTCAGCCTAGTGCAAGACGGTTTTCGCAGCTTCCTCCTACTCCTTAAGCTAGGGCCTTAGTGGGCTTCATTACCTTGATGCTATACTGTGTATTCTGTATACTCTATATCTTTATTAATGTATTCCAGTAATGCTATGTCCTTTGATGTATGGTCCAGTCCCTGGAGATCAGTGGTCAGGATGGCTCTGGCCTTGCCTGCCCCTAGGGGTAGCTGCTAGCAGAGATGGCTCATGGGATACCAGGATATAGTACAGGAAGTACCTTGCACCCCCAGTGGCAGATACTGGCTGCAGCTCTAGGTACTTAAGGCCTTGCAGCCCCTTGCAGCCTCACTCTGGAGCTAGTCCTAACCAGCTAAGAACTCTTTCTGAAGTGTGCCACTCTGCTAGAAGCCCTGATCAGAGCATCCTTCAACCACTGGACAACATCTCCTAAAACAGACCGCGTGGCCCTGGAATAAACCCTGAAATCACCATTCTTGGCTTCACGTGAATCACAGGTACCAGACAATTTGACCCTCACCATCGTCTCATTCACGAAAAAACCGCGAATTCATGGTTTTCATACAATACCAGTGGCCACCAATGTAACAATGATGGATAGATTGAATGCGTGGTTTTCCCGTGAAGTTCACGTTGCCAGAGGTCATTGTTAGAAAGTCATCATTCAATCTATCCATCTAGGTAGTAGTAGCGTGGTCCTTGATACTTTCGCGTTTTACCAATTATTCTTAACGATTTTCTTTGCCAGCTGCGTTGCTTTAAATTAAGCTTGGCTTTTCAAATGACCTTTTACAAGCAAACCGGAAATTGTCCAATTAATCCATGCAACGTATTTATGCACTAAAAAGCGCTATTTAAAAACCATTAAATGACTGAAGCTAACTAATAAAATTTATGATAACAAGATGACAAATCACATTTTTTAATGGGTTTCTAATTGGTCAGGTTAGCTTTAGGTTGGTGAAAACAACTGCCAAACGTATAATTCAATGCGTACAGCTTTTCGTAAAATTTTTGCCTACGACAAATAAATGCATCTCTTGCCGTTGTCAGTGTTCTTTGTCCAATCCTCAAGAACTTCAAGTAATAGCAAAATTGCTGACCTACGTGGAAGAAAATCGCACTGGCCCTTATGCATTGTGTCGTTGTCGTTAATGAATATCAGTATGTTCTACCTAACAATTTTTTCCATAATCTAACAGATAATGGCTGGAAGGGCAATTGAGCGTAGTTGGAAGGGTTTGAGACAATTTTTTTAATCGGTGTTAGGGCGCGTTTACGCAACGAGGCCGCTCGCCGAGTGGTATTTGCTAGTCATCCATAATTTATTTACGACTAGCATCGTACCCGGCTTCTCCCGGGGATTTGTTTGACCCGTGGTTGTTTCCCAGCATTTGCTCGATGCTGCCTGATCGTTCACTGCAACTGTCGATTTTTGTTTGTGTAACACTCCCCCTTTTCGCCTATCCTCTCCCTCCCCTCTCCCTTCCTCCTTTTATCCCGTCCTCTCCATCTCCTCTTGGTTTCCTTCCCTTTCTCCGCTTTGCTATACATAGTTGAACACGTACCCGGATCCCGGCTCCCGGCTCCAGTGCTTGTTTGTTTGTTCTCTTCTAGGTTCAGTTAATGCGTAATCGTATGCTTAATGGTAACAGCTTACTTTGCCCCCCCCCCCTACTCCCAGTCTTTCACTGCGGCTTAAGCGATGCGTACCGTGTGAAAAAGAAGTGTGCATGACGTCATGTAATACTTGCCCCTGAGATTACCACGGTGTTTAGTTAGAAGGATAATTGTTAGAGCAAATTGTTAGTCAAGGCAACAATGTGCCAATTTCAACTTCTTTTCAGGGCAACAACGTCCCAGTTTCAACTTCATGCCAAAGAATTGACACACTCGCATTTCTCACATTTCTGCTATGAGACTTTGGTTTATAATGTAAGAAGATTAGTTTCCCGTTTCTACTAAATGAATGTGGTAGTAGATAACAAATTAAATGTATCATAAACAACAACACAGATAAAGAACAAAGTGCAACAATAATTTAAACATTGCTACAACATTGTTGTCATTTTACGATATTTCCAAAATTTGCGATTTTTCGTACAAAGAACAGCTTCTAGCATTGATCAAACGACGGTAGAAAAAGTAGCTGCTCGCAGCGAGAATTCGAAATCCAACATGGCATCCATTTCAAAGTTATCGAATCGAAGACAAACCATCGAATGCCGGCATTCAGAAATCAGTCCGTCGTCTTGTACCGCAGTAAAAATTGTTTTCTTGTTGTCATAAATCGACGCTGTCATGTTGCACGTATGCCGTGTCGCGAGGCACGAGGAGAAAGTTCGTGGCCGCGTTGTTGCTATGGTTACTACGTTCGAAAGCCGAATTCTCGGTAAAGGCGAGAAGCAGCCAGGAGATTAAGTATTAACCAAGCAAAAGCTAGAGAGAGAGAAAATTAACAGGGAGTGGGTCAGTGCGTTTAGGAGTTGGAGGTTCCTTATCAGGGAATGCCCATGTGTGGCGCAGTGTTTCTGTTAGCCCTGCTCTTTAGAAAACAAAGACATTGGGAAGTGGAAGGAGAGAAGCGCGTCGGTTACTACTAAGCATATGATTACGCATTAACTCAACCTAAAAGGTATTTTTATGGGTTGTTTGGGACGGAGACCGTAGGAATTTCATTTGCACAAATCTCGCAAAAGGAGGAAGGGCAGTATTTAAATCAACTAGCCATCCAAACTCTACTACGTGTAGCAAAGGGGAGGTAGGGAAGGGGAAGGACGGGTAGGTCTATAATAGAAGAGGAACGGAGAAGAGAGGGACATGATGGGAGAAAAGCGGGTAGGGAGAGGACTGGAGGAAAGGGATAGTGTTACAAGGGAAAAAATTGCCCATCGCACTGTACGTTCAGGCAACACGGAGTGAAAACGGGGAAACAACCATGGGCAAAACAAACCCTGGGCGAAGCCGGGAGGCCGTGTACGACTATTGCTGGTGGGTGGGGGGGGGGGGGGGGGGGAGGGCATTGCGTCTTTGATCAATAAGCATATGATTGCCCATTAACTGAACAACAACATCCCAAACAACAACTAAGCTCAGTCAACGTTCAGGCTACAGTGATAAGTGACGTCACAAGCCAAAGCGATAAACAGGAAGTGGGGCAGTGCGTCTGTGTCGGTAACAGGATAGGGAGGGAGGAAAGGGGAGAGGGGAGGGGGAGGGAAAGGAGATGATTGGATAAAAGGGGTGGGGGACGATGGGAGGAAACGGGAAACTTACGGGAAGAAAAATAGCCAGTCGTAGTTAATGTTCACGCAACACCGACCAAACCAAACCACGGACGAAAGAAAACCCCGGGCGAAGCCGGGTACGATGCTAGTCTATATATCTATACTTCGCTTAAGAGCAGACTTAGCTCAGGAGCAGAGCTAAAAGGATTGTTAGGATTAAACAAACGAAGCTTCAATAATCAGCAAGAGGGCGAGCGGGCTCATTCTTCCCACGGTAGCAAAGAAAAAGGCCGAGCGGCCGACAATGAAAACGGATATGCGCCCTAACAATTAGAAACAAACACTATTGCTTTAATAATGCTGACTATAAGAGCCGAGTTGAAGCAGCGGGAATCGGCTAGACCGGCGTATGTTACGCCGGGGAACAACTAGTATTTTAAAATGTATACATGCAAGGCAAGTGGACCAGTGCCTAGCTTAATATGGCTTTTTTGCTGGGAACTCTCTTTTACTTTCTGGTGTAGTACAATACAGGTTGAAAAAATAATAAGATTTTTACATATGCAAACCAAGTGGACCAATGTCTGCCTAGCTTAAAATGGCTTTGTGTTGGGAACTATCTTTTACTTGCTGAAAGAGCGCAAGACAGGTTCAAAAAATAAAATAAAAAAGTTAAGATGCAAAGGAAGTGAATCAGTGTCCACATAAGTTGCTATTATAGCAAAGGTTAAAAAGTCAGTCATTGTCCATGTTAAAAAAAAAACTATTATAACGTTCGAGGAGTATAGCACAGTTTAAAAGGCTTGGGCTCTCGAACAAACGTCTTTACTGATTCAAGAGAAATTTCTTCACCCTCTGGAACGTGAAGGTCAAATCGCTGCAGCAAAGAGGTAAAATACAGAAAGAGTTCTATTCTAGCTAGCGATTCTCCAAGGCAATTTCTCTTTCCTGAAAAAAAAAGGTCAACTTACATATAGGGACTGTGGGTAATGTTAGGAATTTTTTTAATTAATTCTGTTGAGGTTAGAACATGCATGATTCCTGTGAAAACAGTATTTCCTCTAGAACTAGAGTGTAAAGACGGGAAAGCTAAAGGCTCACATGAAATAACTAAATACAGATGCAAACCTATTTACGTTGCCTTTTGGACTTATATGTCAGACTGCCTGAGCGGAGAATCGAACCCAGGACCAACGTAAACAGGTTTGCATCCGTATTTAGTTATATCTTGTGAGCCTTTGGCTTTCCTGTCTTTAATCATTTTTTCAGGTTTAAGTGTTCCATTCGTTTCACTTGGAGGATGGCGTGGCAAATAAGCGTCCCTCCAGTGGCGATTGGAAAGTGTTTCTTTATGTGTATATATGCACGTGTTAAATGCTGCCTATGGACGTTTCCTTTTGGCCGTGTCAGGCAGTCTGACATATAAGTCCAAAAGGCAACGTCAATAGGTTTGCATCTGTATTTAGAACTATACAGTGTACTAACCAAATGTGATATTTTACGTGGGGCCCTAAGTTAGTGGTAATGTAGAAATATAGATTAATCAAACATGTCATAAAAAATGACTAGAAGTAAAGCAGTACGATAGGCGCTTATCGGTAAAGGTTAGTTTAGGTTAGGTGATGAAGCGGTATAGAGGTAGCTGAGTGTAAGATATTCGCTTATAGAGTATATCCGATGTATCTGTATAATATTCACAGCTCTTTTTGTCTATTTACGCAGAAGTAGATGGTGTCTGATGCTTCGATTTTGCTGTGGAAATTGTAACGACATCCAACTATTGTGTGCGCGGCGTATCTTGAGTCCTGGAAGTATTTTACGAGCGGCTACGTCTTCCTGGAGGGGGTGGCTTTAATCGACGGCCGCCATTGTTTTTGCAACCATCTTGGATATCACCAAGGCACTCTGCTGCCAAAAACGTACAATCGATTATCGGTGTTCGTTCTGAGGCGAACTCAAGATAGGCTGCGCACACTTTAGTTGTTTTTATTTATTATATTTTGTTTTATTTTATTTGCTTATTTATTTAATTTAATTATGAATTGTTTGGAATGTTCACTTGGCTGTTGTTAACATTTGTTTTAATTCCATTTGTAGGGTTTGGCGTGGTGAGAAAAACAACAAATTTTGTGTGGCCATGGTTGAAACAGACGTCTTTTAGAATGTAGCAAAGAAGGTGCTTGTAAATGGCTGCTAGGCCGTTAAAGGCTTGGAGTGTTGTTTATTTGGTTTTAAGCTTTGGTTTGGCTGGATGTTGTTATTTGGCAAGATCCAACACTAGCGTGTGTTCGTTGCAGTGATGGGCAGAATCATCTTCAAAACGATTTAACTCACATCGAATCATTCGATTTACTCATGATCTTTGAATTTCAATCATCATGCTCCCAATGCAGTAACGATTTAATTCGATCCACGAATCGCTTTCATTCCTTAAAGCGAATCGTCGAAGGTTCAAATGTCCGTTGTATCAGAAATCAGTTTGAGTCCGGGCCAGCTACGATTTAAATCGAATCGCGAGTTGAGTGGTTATGCCCTGCATACTGATTCCTAGTGTCATTACCTCCACTGGATTTCTGCAAATCGATTCAATCCAGATCAGCAATAAAAAAGTTCGCTGAATCAAATCAAATCATGGTTTAGCCGATTCTCAACTAAAACCTTGATTTGAATTGATTTACTCGCAAGTTCTTCAAATCATTCTCAAATCGCGATTACACTCATCTGTTTTTTGAATTCACGATAGAAGGTAACGGTGAGAGCTGGCGTACCTTGTGTTTCACCAAGATTAGTTCAGTCTTCAAGTTAATCAGTTACTGGCATACGGGGTCCACTGCAAATGCCAGTGTGGAGGTCTGAAGAAATCAACTGTAAATAAAAGGGCTGTATTGGCCACACGATCATTGTTCGTAGTCGTCAGAAAGGAACGTGCCGTGGCAGACAGAAAAGCATTGTCGACGTCCAGGTGGGCAAGGCCATTCATGGAAATCTGTTGGCCCCGCAGAACGCTTAGCTGGAGAGAGAATCCTGGAGTAGAATGTCTGATGAGATCAGCTGCCGGTGGGGCGATGTGTAGACTCTGTGTTGATCGTTCGAGCGGGGAAGGACGTTGTCTTGTACAACATGTAGACAACCTAAAGGAAAAGTATGTTTAGTCTAGCAAACAGGGCCGTGATTCTTTGTAGGGTCAGTGGACCGTTTGGCCTTGCTCCGAAAGGCGGACGGCGAAGTTACAGCCAAAGAGGAAGATTGGTCGTTCAGGTGGCGTCCTGATAGGGGTCGGCCAGGAGAGGCTCGTGGCGCGATTGCGCCGATGAGGGCTTGTTGGGTGTGAAAGGGCGTATCTTGGATGAAAGCTTGTTGATAAAGGGTGGTTGCTGGAGGTGACCGCCAACTTTGTCGTGATAGGATAGGAGAAGACCTTTGGGTCTTAGCA
>JAHWFP010167459.1:0-15558 GCA_023313725.1 Lithobius niger | reverse complement strand
GTGCCCCACTAACTCCATAATTTATAAGTCCCACCTTCCCAACTGAATTGTTGCCTTGGTCTAATAATTGTAACCCCCCCCCCCCCAAAAAAAATAGGCTGAATAGCACACAGCCTTCCCCACTTTTTCCAACCAAAAAAATCTTAGGCTTAATAGCACATATAGTTTGTTCCACATTATGTTTGCAGGAAATTGACTGTATGACGCCATGTTTCCTTCATTACGAGTGATAAAAACACATAAATATCCCTCTCGTGGACGCTAACAGTACTGTGTACAGTCTACAAGTGTGATATCTACATGTTTTTCACTCGTAGTGCAAGAAAACGTGGTGTCATACAGTCAGTTTCCTGCAAACATAATGTGGAACAAACTATAGTAGCCTGCATGTCACCCAAATGTAATTTGTAACATCTTGCCAGTCGCCACCTCCCCCTTCCCCTGAATTCCTAGGTCCACCATTGTCACGGTCTGGGATCCAAAAGAGTTAAACGACGAAGCAGACTGATTGTTTAACGCTTCATTACAGGAAGGAAGGCTATGGAAAAAAAAGGGCACAGTAACGCAATAGTTATTTGCGCCCATGTTTCTCATAGACTGGCCTTGTGAGTCGGACAAAGAATAAAAAACCAACTGCCTCGATTGGGAGTCAGACACAGGACCTTCCGTTTACTAGCCGGGTGTTCTGCCAACCGTGCTACCTGGGCGGACCCCTGTCTGTAAGCTCCAGCCCAACTGAGAAGCTGTTCAGCTTTCTAAGTGGTGAGCTGTGGCCCCGAATATACCAACAAGGAAAAAAAGCATCTCACTAGCTTTGCGCAAGACCAGTCTTTATCTTTATCTTGCTACGTATTTGGTTAGCTTCCAATGACCCGAAAAAAGTGGGTGGGAACCTCAGGTGAGGGACCCACGAGGCCGCATTCTGAAATGCCACTCGCTCCCAGCCAAACACTCAAAATTAATTAGCACCGGTACCTTACTTGGATGCTGGTAGGGCTTCATGCCTAATAATTATGAGTGTTGAGTGAAGTATGAGTGGCGTTTCAAAATACGAACTATGTTGTTTTTACATTTCATTATTTATTAATCATACGATTTGTATGCCCTGACCGGCCTATGGCGTAAAACAAATTGTTGGCTAAAATATTTCCGCTTAATGTCTTGTTGACATTTTGTTGCCGTTTGTTTATCGATAATAGGTTTCCGGCGGGCACGTCACCTACTTCCATGCACCGTTTTATGTCGCTCAAGTTCGAGGAATGGGAGAACTTGCGTCACAAAGTGTTGATGTTACTCTTAAGCGTAAATGAAAAAAAGGCGTCGACGTACAGAAACTGAGAATCATTTTATTTCCTGAAGCCTTACGTTATCTGAAGTAAAGCGCCGTAAGTCTTCAGTTTCTTGTGAAGTCTGTGTTTATTATAGAGCTTGACTCGTCAGCTTCACCCTCCACATGGGCACTAAGGACTCAGGATTTGCATTTAAAGATATGTACTGGAGTGAACGGGTTTCCTGCCTACGGTTCATCAGTTACATATGTTGATTTATTATGACCTCGATTTCCGTTAGCATACTCAGCTTGGAATACCAATGTTTTGCCTCGAATTTTTTCCTACCGTTGCTCAGATTTCCTTTTTGAGTGATGAAGGAAGGATATGAAAGAAAGGGCACGGAAATACAGTGGCTATTTGTGCCCATACTTTGACAAAATGGTGCCTAATTTAGGCAAACAGTACAGAACAAATACAGCTGAAAAGCTACAATCAATCGACTATTTGAAACAAGCGACTGCAGCGACCACTTAAAAGGACATAAATCCTTCCGGTATATCGTGCGACCAAATGAGATTGCAGTTGGCTACATTTACACAGAGTTAATGTCGCCAAATCACCTCGCACGCATGAAAAAACAAAAAAAAATGAATGTTTTGGCAACACTTACATACGTTTGAACTAATGTCGCAAAACTGAGTCATGCAGGAAAGTCAACAGGGATTTATGTTCCTTTAATCGCAATCCGGTCTACTGTACGCTTCTGCCGCTTTCGGAAATATTCAGTCGGACACCTCTATCGAGCACTGCCGGTTAAAAATGTTATCTTTTCGGCCTAGTTTTAGATTTTAGACATAATTGTCATTTTTATGCCTATTTTTACCTGCCGTTTTAATTTCGCAAGTAGCAGCTAATGGAAAATTGGGTTCGAGAGTAGACCTATTCATTTATTCAACACGGTGTGGAAACTTGACGTGGAAACGTGATTTTTATCCTAATGTTCAGCTTTTAGTTAGTAAATAGCAGCTAACAGAGAATTTGGTTCGGGAATACGCCTCTTCATCCATGTAACATGATTTCGAGATTATTTTAAATTAAGCTAATGTGTGTCGTTAACGAAATCTTTTTGTTTTGACGGTTTTCCTGTTGTGGTTAAATGCGAATATCAAATGTATTATTTCATTGAGTTACGTTGTCTTGGCTGTAAGGAAGCAACAATGTTTTAATTCGTCGTGTTTTTAAACTAATTTTTGGATGCTGAATCTAATGGTGAAACCGTTGTCTCTATCTGGTACCGTTCCGGAGTTGAAAAAAAGGCAGCAGACGGACGGACAAAGTCGTTGCTGTAGTCTTCTCAGCCTTTCCGGCTGTACAGAAGACTAAAACGTAAGGGCATGACAAGACGATGGAAGTGAAAGAGCCGTAGAAAATGTGGTAAAGAGCCACTGAGAATAAACGTCTGGCAAAATGACGTTGTAAGTAATGAACTAGCTGGGAACTAGGCTACATTCAACTAATGACCATTGCTGCCGCTATAGGCTAATATTGTAACTGTAATGGACGTTTGAATTTCAACAGCAACGCCATACTCTTGATGTCCCTTATAAGTCTCCTAACTCGATGATCGTTACAACTTCCTCCATCGCCATTATTTATTCCTCCTAGTTGCACGGCTTTTGAAATATCTGAAACTACGGTTTTACCTATCGAGGGAAAGCCTAAGGGCCCCCGCACACTAAGCAACCAAACCGCGCGTCCAAGTCGCTACGGCTAACGAGAATGCTTACGGTATATGTAGCACCGCAAACTTGGCCGCTGCGGCCAACCAGTCGCAGCAACCACTGGGATCCCGGGCTGCGTTCAGGCTATACCACAGGGCGACCATATTTGCTCCGTGTTCATTTTTCACCACGTGATGGAGAATTACCAATGAAAACAGACGTGGCCGCGCTGCACGTCACTGTATTTTTGGGCCGCGACGACCACTGACTGCACGACTTGGCTGCCCAGTGCGCGGGGGCCGTAAATAAATACCGCTGTACGCACGGGTCTTCTGGTAATCCGGCACTGGTTATGGGAAGCCTTTGCAGTGAGGTTTGACCAGGTCTCGCATGTGAAAGTCGAAATTTCGATAATGAATATAGCCCGCTTTTCAACAATTTCCTCTCAGATTTTGTATATAAGCTTTGTTGGACTTTCTCAATTAACTCATTAATGTCCGATTTGTCACGTTGGACATCTAGACCTAAGCTAGGGGCGTGATTTTTATTTTTGGCGTGGTGGTGGACTTTGGACCCGTTTGTACAGCACAATCGCCACTAAACCATTTGCCTAGAAAGCTGGTTTTTAACTCATTTTGCAGCGACACTTCTGCTGATATGCCTTATCTGATAATAATCATTTCACTTCGTTTGCCATCCGAAATTATGAGCTCTGAATGATCAGTTTTATTGTTGGCCAACAATGCGGTTCAGGTAACGCTTTTGCATATGCGCCTATACAACGCTCTCTTGTTGCAACAGACCAATGAGATTCCAGTGAATCCCTTTCACTACTGAATTATTTCTGGTGATGATAGTTGGGTCATTCGTGGGATTCGAACCAGCATCCTCTTGGTTTGGAGACGATGACGCTGACCACTGGACTGTTGCAGCTCGCTTTGCTCGGGGTCCCCAGGGCCCCCTCACAAAGCTTGTAGCGCACGTGGGGACTTAGTTTTTGGTCCCAATGCTTTATGTCCCTGTTCGAGGACACTAGTAGCGAAGGGGTTCACAAATGCCACATGACATTCAACAACTATTTCACCGCGATATAACGCAAGAAAAGATGTCGAAATTTAGACTGCCGAGCAAAGTAGTTAAAAATGCTTGAAGAAACCAAATTGGTACAAATACACAAACACTGTCTTCGCCCCCCCCCCCCCCCCACACACACACACACAACAAAAGTACCACGAATGAGAAAACGATAATGAAAGTGCTAATAATCAAAGCAGGCACATAAAGCTACTTGAAAAAGAAAGCACTAGAAACTAAAACGGAAAGAAGAAAACCAATGGCCTAGCCTCCTCAAGTCGTCAATCAACATCTTGCAATAATAACAGAGCACAACAACGAAACTTAAGAAAGCAAATATGTTTACAGGTATATAAATTTTTATAAATTAAAAGAAAATATAATAATTACGGTACATTAAAACTAAACAAAACAACCTTCAGCTATGCAAAAGGGAACGAATGAATATATATTTGTAAATGACACCAGATAGCACGCTAATGAGATCACACAGCTCTAGTTTGTTCCACATTATGCTTTCAGAAAATTGACTGTATGACGCCACGTTTCCTGCCGCTACGAGTGCAAAAACATGTAAATATCGCACTCGTAGACTGTAATAGTAACCGTGTAGACTCTACAAGTGTGATATCCACATGTTTTTGCACTCGTAGTGCAAGGAAACGAGTCATCATCCATGCAGTTTTCTGAAAACATAATGTGGAACAAACTATATCTTTGCCCGAAGAATAACGTGTTTTGGCAAAGTATCACGAATTACAAAACAAAAACGACCTCAATGGTCGTTACAATTTTCCAAAGTCAAAAGAGCAAAGGAACACGAATAAACTTTCCTGTAAGGTTTCAGATAACACAATGTTGCTTGCTGATGTCCTTAGCCGTTGCGACCACCAAACCAGAATGTCTCATTGCGTTTTTTACAGTTTTTATGTTTGAATCCGGTATCTCTAAACTAATGATTGGTGTCTGCTACTTGGCTAACAGCATAACTGAAACAAAATTGAGAGCTAAGTATCATCCACATGGTGATGAACTGAAAGGAGACGAATGAAGAAAACTGAAAAATTAATTTCAAAATAGGGGGTTCTATACATGAGGTGTGTATGGCTATTGTGCTAATCTGATTCTCGTTAATTCCAACCTGCATGGTTTTATATTTACCAAACATATAAGAAATATATTACTCAGTAATCAAACACAACGAAACAAGCCTTTTTATATTATTATTTCAAGGTTCGGGACCAAATTATTTGAAAGTTGGGCACTAATTTAATCTGCGTTGTATTGAAACCTGTAATAATGCATCACATAACTGTTGGTTCCCTTTTTCTAATATTTATTGTGTTTGTCTTTTTATGGTTACAATGGTTGAGAACAGCAGCAAGGTTTCACGTGGACTTAACATTTCCCTAACATTGTGGTATCTGAAACTTTACATGAAAGCTTGTTGGTGTTCCTTTGCTGTTTTGACTTATATTCAGTGAAACTTTACCTTAAACATCAAATGAGTTCTTTTTGGTTTTCTAAAGCTTTTTTGAACACAAAATTTTGTCAGTTGGTCAGTTTTATTCCAAAGTCAGTGAAACTTCTCCTTTAATCCAAGAGAAACATAAATGATAACCAGGATCCATAAACTTGTATCTGTATCATCATTTTATTACTCGAGCAACGCCTTAAATTGTTTTTGACATCATCTCATAAAAATATCACATCATTAATATAAAGCAGTGTGAATTCATCCCATCAAAATAAATAAACTACATGACATCACCTTTTTACAACCAATTATTCAGTGACGTATTAACGTATGCCTTGTCTTTGTAGAGTTCCTTTACTGGTTGAACTTAAACTCATACGTCATACGTAAAAGTAAAAAGAAAAAAAAAAGAAGGAAGAATATGAAATAAAACAAACGGGCACGACAACACAATAGTTATTTTTGCCCATACTTTGACAAATGCTGCCTCAGTTAGGCAAACACTATAGAACAAATACAGCTGGAAAGGAAAAAAAGGATATGAAAGAAAAGACACGTCAACACAATAGTTATTTGTGTCCATACTTTGACAACTTGTGCCGAATTTAGGCGAACAAATACGGAACAAATACGGCTGAAACGCTGCACGTAATCGACTATTTGAAAAACGTAGAAAAGAGGCGAATGGAATGACAAAACGCTGGAAGCAGATGCAGATGTGGCTAAAGCGTCACAGAGAATAAACATCGGGCGACATCAGGTTTTGGCCGACGTTTATCCAGTTAACACAAAAGGCAGAAGATGTGGCTAAGGACCGCAGAGAATCACGTTAGGCTAAATGAGGTTCTGGCTGATGAGATTTACTTAAAACAAAGATAACCGAAAAAAGGACGCTGAAGTTGGCCACATGCAGCGTCAACAGATAGGTCATTAGTGCCGTAGGAAGGGTAAGGCGAGCAAGGCGCCCGCCTCGGGCGCTACCTGCGTGGGGGCGCCACGCCGAATTCCTACCAACCGTGTAACCGTGGAAGTGGTTACAAAGCACAAATATATTTTTTAACGGATCGTGTTACATCAAAGTTCACAACGCTGTAAGAGAGACGTGTTTGCTTGGACTTGGTTTAGTGCTCCCTGCACAATTTCCGGATGTTTTGTTAGCCGATTATTTGTTTTTCCTTGAATGATCAGAAAACCGAAAACTGAAATAAAAAAAAATCGGTTTTTTGATTCCGGTTGAATTAGTTATTCTGAAATGTTATTGTCTGACTGTTATAGCGAAATATATTACTCTCATCTCTTTTCACCTTACATGAGGTTTTTTGATCAGTTGGCAAGCTAAAATTATCATGAAATCTCATTAGTTTAATAAAAAAAAAACACATGTTTTTTTTTTATTTGTCAATGTTCATTGTCTTCAACTGCTTTAAATACCTAGTACAGGTTTCTCTGATTTACTAGGAGTAGTTAGTATTTAGTTATGTTAATCTCAATATAATATCCGTGAATTTTTTCTTGATATAGGTAGTCGATGGAAAGGGAAGGGGGGATGCCGCTTAGTTGGCTCGCCTTGGGCGCCAAGTGGGATGTCTACGGCCCTGGTCATTAGCGCCAACCTCAGCCACAGTGCAGTGGATGCCAATGCGCCATACATTACAGAGATGTTCAACAAAGTACAAATATAAATTTTATCATACATATGTGTCTCCTGCAAAAATTTTTTAAAAAATCCAGATAGAGGACAGACTCGTCGACCAATTGACGCGATGTCTCGCAGAAGATGGAAACGGCGACGTACATCACCAAGATGATGACTGTCTGCAAGCACATGACGGAACATAAGCACCCGAAGACATCAGTGACATTCAGTAGGGATATTCCCTCTCAAAAGGAAGCAATGTGTAAGGCTGGTTGACCAATACGTGAACGGGCCAACACCACCTTTTTTCGGCGACTGCGGTGTATTGCTGAGTGCCATGCTTGGACAGTGTCTTTAATAGCCCTCAACTTATAACCGTCTTGTTTGTCCCACGTGGCTAGCCAAGCAAGGAAAAGGAAGGATATGACAGAAATGTCACGTCAACGCAATAGTTATTTGTAGCCCATACAAATGGTGCTTAATTTACGCAAACAGCACAGAACGAATACAGTTGAAGCTACAAACAATACTACAATAGCCTATTTGAAAAGCGTTGAGAGGGAGCGAAAGTGATAACAAGATGGTGGAAGCGGATGCAGATGCAGCTAAAGATCCACCGTGAAGAAAAATTAAGTTTTGACCAACGTTTATGCCGTCAACAAAAAAATGTGTCTAAGGGGTAGCGGTGGGGGGGGGGGAGAGATTAAGGCTTCATGGCGGGTCTACAGCTAGGTCATTAGCGCTGTCCTCAGTCACAGCACAGTGGTCCGGGTTGGAGTTGACACTGTGCCACACATTACATAGATGTTGAACAAAACGAAAGCTTGATGTTATCATTTTGTATCTCCTGCAAAAATTAAAAAAAAAACCAGACAGTAGGACAGACTCATTGTCCAATTGAATAAAGAGACACAAAGAATAAACGTCAGGCAAAATGAGGCAAAGGCTGGCGTTTATTTAACCATGGGTTGATAGGTTTGGGGTTTGATAGGTTTGATTTAACTGAAACTACGATAACCGAAAAAATCAATTTAGTGAATTCAGAATATTTCCTGGCTTATCACCCAGGATTTCTGAAGGTATTCCATGTATCTCACATAAACACGTGATGTTTGTAATGCTTGACACTCCACCAAGATATGCACAACGGTACGTGGAACAAAACAAGTGATTCACACTGGCACTTCCCTAATACGGAGCAAGTGCCCATGCGTGAAGGAAGTGCTCCCCACCAGGAGACTTGGAACAACCACCTCCCCCCGACGACTAGACCGTGATGACGATTGCCAGGCCGTAACATTCGGTGTATACTGTCCGCAGCCTAATGTCAATTACCTGATTATATTTCTCCTGGCATTGACCCAGAAGTTAAGCATGGAAAACAGAACAATTCTCAGACGACAAACTGGTAGATCCATGGTAACTCAAGGGCAACCTGGGCAGCTAAGTTAGCCTAGAAATTGGCTGGAATCCCGACGTGACCTGAAACCAAACATAGGAGTGGGCATTGAGGCTTCATGACGTGCCGACAGCTGGGTTATAGCGCTAACCTCAGTCACAGTACAGTGTTCCTGGTTGCCACTGCACCACATATGGTTGATTTGGTTGCTTTTAATTGGGACTGGTGTTAGTGGGTCACGCCCCTTCCAGTGCCTTATCACTATTGTGGTAAAATTATTATTATTATTATATTCCAGAGATGTCATACTCCAAAATTAAGATTTCATCATACCTTTCACACATCTCCTACAAAATTAAAAAATAAATAAAACCAGACAAGTGGACAGACACATCGTCCAATTGAAGCGCTAAGTCTCGCAAAAGATGGAAACGGCGACGAACACCATCAAGATGACGATAGTTGACAAACACATGCGGCCCGTAAGTTGCAGGTGACACCAATGACATTCAGAAAGTGTATCGCCCTCAAAAGGAAGCTATGTGTAAGATTGGTGTGACCAATACGCAAACGGCCCAACACTTCCTCTTCTGCTGTGACAAGCTGAACGCCATGCCTGGAAGATGCCTTTAACAGACGGCAACTTATTTGCCGCCTTGTTTGTCCCGCTTGGCCTGCCAAGCAGGTTTCAACCTCAGACGTAGAGTTAGAAAGGCGTCTGAGGGAAAAAGGCTGATGTACTATAGGACAAGTAAGGACGCCTTTTGCTGCACCATCCGTGTATCTATTCCCAGCTATATCCTAACATGGTTCAGGGTCCAATAGAAACTTACAGTCTTCCGCTGGCCAGGCAAGTGGGAAGGCTGAGGTTGTATTCTTTGTGTCAAGGGGTTCTGAGTGTTGTACGACACCAAGGCCTCCAAGCCGTTTATAGAATCAATAAAGATGATATAATAATAATATAATACTGTGATAAATTGATTAGTGGATTACCTCTGTATTATTATTTATTTACTCCAACTGTAAGGCAAGTTTCTTTTCCTGCTGTGCTTGGACGGGTAAGGCTAGTAGATGGATCCGGGGTTTACCATGGTATTTTGTGAGGATGCTCTCCACGCCACCGCATGCACAAGGGCGCACACCTCACAGTATGATCGTAAGCGGCAAGTGTCAGACCGCAAGCGCGCGAAGGTGCATGATGGTTTGAGCAGATGTGTGAATGATTATGAAGTAAATGAGATAGAAAACCCAACTGTGAGTCTTTTGTGTAGCCGGTCAGGACATTCTCACAATGTGCTGCATGCGGAACCTGAGCACTCATTCAAGAAAAGTCGCATGGCTTGTTGATGTGCATTGCAGGGGAAGACTCAACAGTTATTCTGAGACTTTAGTACACATTTTATAATATATAGGGTTCTGTACAAACTGTGAAGGTGTAGTCTATCGTCGAAAATAAGACAGAAAGGTCTTATAAACATGTACTGCCTCATCCGCAAAGCTATGAGAATTCAAAGTAACATGAATTATGTAGTACTGAAATTGCAAGATTGGTGCAAATTGTATGGGTTTGGCAAACTTGGGTGGAAGCTATGAACAATTTTCAACTTTTATCCCCACCCCCTCCACGCGGCCCCTTTCTCAATGTTGTGAGACTTTACATTAACATCAAATTAGTGAAGTATTGTAATTGTAAGAATGAGTAGTTGAGTGATGCCATTTTATGAGGCAACCGAATTTTTGATTGTGTTGGTGCACCTGTTCATATTTTGTCTGGCCTCCAGTGATGATTGGAATGTGTTTGCTTATATGATGAGTGCATATCGAAAACAATCTACCCATGCACTCATCTATTGGTAATACTTTTAATTGTTTTAGACAAAATTAGTAAAATTTTTCACCATTTTTCACCTTTCAGTAAGGCCATTTCTTTTTTTTTTCGAATATACTGCTTCTGACAAAAATTGGCTAATTTTGGCTTGAAATGTGGAAGTTTTTTCTCGAAATACGGTCAAAAATTGTGTTTCCCACCCGTGACCCCTTGCCCTACGCCATGCTGCACGTCGTCATTCATCAAGGTCTAAACCCGGCCCCGCCCCCCGCCCCCATACCTTTAATAGCCAGCTACGGTCCTGATGTGGGCGTTTTACTTCACCAGATACGTTGATTTATGAGCGAAAATTAAATTTTGCTACATGGAGAATTTGAAAATGACGTCTGCGTTCTAAAGTGGGATTTCCCAACCTATTTCTTTTTTACCTTCTTCTGTTTTGACCGCCGCTTCCAGGTGAAAGAAAGGCAACGATAGACTGAAAGAAGAAGAAAGAAAGGGGAAAAAAACACGGCGGAGAAGGAAGCTGCTCGGCGCGACATACCACCTTTACTCAAGGCCGCACCTCACTCCCGAGCACCTGGACGGAGCAGTGACGTGGGATACAAAAAAGTAAAGTGGCTTACGGCTATTGTTGATATGGAAAACGAGCCTTCCTGGCCAGGCAACAGTAATGCACCATAAACAAAGATAAACTAATGGTGCAACTGGACAGTGGCCGATGTAAAAGTAAACGCTTAAAGGGGGATTGTCACCAAATGACAAGCTGCAGCATCTACAGGGTGGCGTTCCACCTGGAAAAACCGGGAAAATTCAGGGAATTTATCAAGTTTGGAAACATTCGCCAACTTAATCGCACCGAATAATACTTTGGACGTTAAATGAAAACTTGAACATTGCTACCGAAAGTAGCAATGTTCTAGTTTTCATTTAAACCTTCGAATTATTAAGCGGTGCGATTAACCTGGCGAATGTTTTGGTGTGTTGATATCATTCCTTTGAAGGGCCGAACCATTCGGAACTTAGCGGCCCCTTTTACCAGTTTTGGTTTTTGATATGATAAACATATACGGGGGTTCAAGGAATCTCAACGTTTTTCTGAAGGTCTTTTTCCACTTAACGGTTAGCTAATACTTATTTAACTTTTTACTCATACAACCTTCACTTCATTTCAGTTAAAACTATCGTGTTCTTTTTGTTTCATTTCTTTACGCCTAAAAAATACGGGCCGTTACATGTGAAGTGCATTTCTAATTTTGTTCAGATTATGGCATTCCAATTCTAGTAATATCAGTGCAATTTTTTATTTATAAAGTAACGCGATGTAATTATTGCAATTTGAGTGAAATGTGAAAAAGAATTCCTAGTCATGTGCTGCATCTTACTTCGACCGAAAAAACATCAGGGAAAAATGTCAATATTGGTCTGGAAAACCTGGAAAAATCAAGCAATTGTAGCATGAGGTTCTGAACGCCACCCTGGTCTGTAGGACAGTGCCACGACGTAGTATGATTGTGTATAACTCTATGATGGAGCCAGTAACTGGGTTAGCTGCAAGGAGCACCGGAGGGAGAAAGGAAGATCGTCTTATTGAAGCCAATGCTATTAGACTGGATTTCTTAAGCCTATAACGCGCGATTTTTGTTGTTGGAGAAAACAACGTTTTTTTAAGCCTAAGAAATTCGCTCTCAAAGCACTGTCTTGACTAGAATTGCCGTTTTTCCCCCTTCATTGTAATCTAGTGCACCTTGTAGCTATTACCTTGTAGCTATTGTCTCGTAGCCAATATGACGTCACATGACGCTGCTCTATAGCCATTTGCCACTATCCAGTTCTGTCTACCCCTTACTTTCAACAGGCGAAGGAACACACAAATAAATATCTTTTTACACAAAAAACAAGCCACGTGCCTCCTTAAAGGCGGGTTACCGCCAAATGAAAGACTGCAGCATCAAGCGCTATCTAGTTTTCTCTAGCGCTTGCTCTTAGCTAGCCAAGGAATGCACAAGGAAATATCTTTGAACACAACAAACAAGTCACGTGCCTCCTTATTATTGAGTAAAAATGTGGCTCGTCCTCGTGCACCTGGAAGCAAGCTGTAAAGATTAACGATATTACTGCCACTAGATGGCGCCACGATATTTTTTTTATATTCTATCGTGGCGCCATCTAGTGGCGGTAATATCGTTAATCTCTACATCTTTCTCCCTGGTGTACCAAAGTTTTCTTCTGTAATTAAGGAGGCACGTTTTTTGTTGTGTTAAAAGATATTTCTTTCTGCATTCTTTTGCTTGCGCTAGATGCTGGACTTTCATTTGGTGGCAACCCACCTTTAATTATTGAGTGTAAAGTTGGTGCGTCCACGTGCACCAGATGTGGTAAAGTTAAGCCTAACGACATCATGGGCGCTTTTTTCTGTATATCGACCGTTTTGAAACGCAGATAAGCGCCATCGAGTGACAGTGATATCGTTAACCGCTTGCTCCCTGGTGCACGTGGATGCACCAACTTTACATTCAATAATTAAGGAGGCACGTGGCTGGTTTGTTGTGTAAAAAGAAATTTCTTTGCGCATTCCTTCGCTCGTTGAAATCACCCTTTTGTGTGAAGGAATTTACTGTTTTAATAAATTTTGTGAAATTTTACGTCATCTTAAGCAAACTGCTCGTAAGAAGAGTCGCTCAATTTTAAACCTTACGGACGTTAAAGAAGAAAAAAGAAGCGTGGTGACGGGAGAGACGAACTCGGGGATCGAAGGGGGAGACCTCCGATCGTCACAGGTGGCCGAACTCTTGTCAAGAATAGGCCAAAATACATCCCATAGCCGCTGAAGGAGAATGGTAGTCTCACATACTACTTCGGTCTACACTTATGGTGGGGGCTTTGCCAGGGTTCTTCTTCCAGAAACAGATTAGACTGACCTCTACATGTCAACTTTTTATGTTTTAAGCCTAACGTTTGTTTTTAAATATATGGTTTCACTGTATTTCAATGCTAAACATCAAGGTGAAGTCTAATATGAATTGTAGCGGGTGAGGATCCTCTTCTTTGTTATGGTTAGAGCAGTAGCTGTAAGATAATACTCGAAGGACACACAGCGTTCCAACGGCTTCCGTATTTTCTCACACTATTTTTACCGTATACTTGTACTACTGTTACAACGGGACAAAAAAATAGCACGAATTTAATTGTCACAAGTTTACGTGCATCGGGTTGCTCCCATGGTCCATCCACCCCCGACACATATGGCACCCTCTTAAGTCACGGCCGTTGAGAAATTCCGTTGGCATTATGAATATGTTCCTACAAAAAAAAAGTCCACGCCTTCGACCCCCAGTGGTCTCACCCTAACATCTTGATAGAATAGAGAAGGCAGCTTTTGAATCTGCGCACCATTCAACAACCACCACTTCCTGGGCTCGGCCATTCAAAGCATAAACATACGCATAGAATACGCTCTCATTACTAATTCTATGCAGTAGGCTACAAAAGCAGGTTTGAACTAGTAGGCCTGCACACATACCGATACATGCATACATTCAGTAGCACACTAACAACGACGAATATGAAACGTTTGAAATTCAGAATGTATGATTGTTGTAACTAAACATTTACGATTTTTTTTCTTTCCAGTCAAAATGAAAGAACCTTCCAAAACGAAATACTGTACATATTTATCAATTTCAGGATCCCGTCATAAAATTCATAAACCATTCCCCAATTTAAAAGAAATTTCATGAATTTGTCATAATTCTCTTATGTCTTAAACAAGAGACAAAACATGAGACCAGTTCTATTATACTATACAAAAAGGAGTGACGATGCCCGTAATTATTGACGCGGGTGCTCATATGAACCAACTTTTTGTTATCACGGTCTTAGATGGGATACACCCGTTTCGCTGTTTTGTTTTTTATCTCGAGTCTGGGCCTCCATGAAGCACTGGCCTATACAGGCACAGAAACCACACTTGCTCCCCCCACCCACCCCCTACCCTGGTCGGCCAGCGTCGTCTTGACAGTTTGTTGCCCGACTTTCACGACACTCCTTGATTTGATTTTTTTTCTTGCAATGATGCATACGAAAGACGGGGGAATACCAGCAATAAATTATAAGTTTTAGATTCGTTTCGTATCTTGGTGGCCGTATCACGGTCAAGTTTCTGCATGTAATGGTAAAAATTAAAAATGCAAAATAAAAGTCTTTGTGTTTTACCGTAACCCGTGAGTAGTAGTCCTTCTTTAGCATTTCCGTCTGTATTATATGTTTCGCCTACACTTAGACTATGCAAGATGTCGGAGGAGGGAGGGGGGGGGGGGGGAGTTGAGGGCGAATTTGAACAAAAATGTAAGTACGCCTGCACATATCACCTAAATCATTTGCTTTGCTTTACCAAAACCGTGGTAAAGTTGAGATATCTGAATTTTTCTCTCGTTTCGTCTCTATTTTACCTTCAAACATTTCGAATTCGCCTCGACGGCAGCATTACAATTTTAGGTGGTTTCCTCTAAAATAGCAAAAAAAATTATTTTAAGAGTGGGAGGCCTGCAGTTTTGTTCGATACGTTGTATTAGAGGGAAAATATACCTCAACTTTGTTCGTCGCCGTCAACAGAGTGTTCAACAACTGTGGACTCAAAATTAGCGGAGAAATGACTTGAAAGGAAATCTCGTTATTTACAAAGCTAATGGTTTTCAACTTTGAGAAACCTACCTTTTGTTGGTACAACCGGCAAAGTAAAAAAAAATGGGAAAACCTTTTTGATTCTGTAATAAAAACTGAGAGCACGTCATCGTCACCGTACCGTTTGTTTTAAAATTTTCTGAGAAATTTTAGCAGCCTGTTTGGAAAACACGATTCGAACATTGGAGCATAGAACATAAACGATGCATTGTAGCCAGTAGTTGAAGTTGCCTCTTTTTGCCAAATAATGAAGCTATTAACCCAAGTTAGCAAATTAATTGCTTATTTCGAGCCTGCGTAACATTGTCACAACGTTGGTTTTAGGTTATGCAACATACGTTTTTCTCGTAGTCAAAGGTTTAACTTAAGCAAATACAAAAACTCGAAGGGATCTAGTTGCCCTTTTGGTGCCCCAGGAGACCTATTAGTAGACGCTATTTGTGGCCTTCACATTAACGATAACACTGTC
>JAHWFP010167458.1:0-10771 GCA_023313725.1 Lithobius niger | reverse complement strand
TTTTTTTTTTTTTTTTGGTCTGTTTCATCGAGTTTTCCGGGAAGTTTAAACGATTAAATCGGTTTGCGTGGGCGATTAATGAAAGCAGCTGTTAGTCCAGTTGGCATTATTAAGTGCGTTCGCGCCGACGTGTAACCGAGGTAGCGTGCCGGAAAAAAGAGCTCGTGTCAGCATGTGCAGCATATAGGAGTGGATTTCTCTTTCAAAACCGACAATTTAAAACAAAGAATGAAAAGTGTTTTGAGAGACCTTTCTGGTGCCGTGCTCGAATACGGCATATCCGTTACGTAACTTTCTATTTTTTACTGTTGATTTGATTGAATTAATGTTATGTAAAACCCCATTCACACCGCCGATGCTTTTTTCGGCGTTCCGAAGCCACCCTGAAGTCAAAGGTGCTTATTTCCGTGTTGACTTTCTTATGTGGCTGAGTTTCACAGCAAACGTACGTCAACGTTGGTTTTAATTTTTCTTTCCCTCGTGTAAGACGTTTAGGCTGCACACATAACTACCCCTACAAAGATTTAAAATCCTGTGGATTTAAAGTTGGAAAAGAACCCGAAGGATCCATAGCTTCGAGAAAAAAATGCCGCAACCTGCAAGCTTTTAGCTATAGAGCAGTGACATTTGCCGCCATATTGGCACCAGATTGGCACCAGGGGTTTTGGAGGGCATAACTACAAGGTGCACTACATAAAAATGGAGGGAAAAACAACGGAAGAGCGGATTTCTTAGGCTTAAAATAACGTTGTTTTATCCAACAACAAAAATCGCGCGTGTTAGCTCTAAGAAATCACTCTTCACAGCATCGGCTTCAGTATGACGCCCTTCTGTTTCTCTCTGCAGTGCCCCTTGCAGCTAACCCCTTAAAGGCTCCAGCATAGAGTTATATACAATAATGCTACGTCGTGTCACTGGTCTATAGAACTGTTCCAGAATTAGGGAGCGTTTTACACAACGACTCGCCTTTGCATTTCGCAGCTATAATTTAATCGCAATGGCAAAGTTGTCGTTGCCATGGTAGCAACGCTACCTTGATTAGCTAAATCCGACGTCGTTTGAGTAAATGTTTTAGTCTTATAATCCGTGACAATAAGATAAAGAATTCCTCCTGACGTAATTTTTCCCTGCCGCTTTTCAACTCGCATTATTGAGTGTTTTCGTTTTGAGCCGGCAGAGCTAAAACAGCCGCCATGTCGGAATTTGAGATGATTTCTAGCTTTTAGCTGCGTGAATGCAAAGGCGAGTCGTTGCTTAAATGCACCCTTATGTTGTTGTTTTTTTGTACGAAATGGAAGCAAAGTCACGTTGCTAAAGTTGTGGTGAGCACCAATAATTTACCGACTGAAATGTACTGTATCGTAGTCTGGGTACATTTGCTCGGCACTGCCATGATCTCTAGAACCGAGCTAGTTTGACATTTCAAGATGTCAATCATGTACCTCTGAAAATTAGTCTCATTTCTTAAATGTTTGTTGTTTCTTAAAAGCAGGAACTGCAGGAAGCTGACTGTATGACGCCACGTAGCCTTCCACTACGAGTGCAAAAAACATGTAAGTATCCCACTCGTAGACTATAAACAGTAACTGTGTACTAGTCTACAAGTATGATATCCACATGTTTTTGCACTCGTAGTGCAAGGAAACGTGGCGTCATACAGTCAGTTTCCTGCAAACATAATGTGGTACAAAGTGTAGTGTGAGAGACTACCATGCTGTTTCAGCGACTGTGGGATTTAATCTGGCCTGTTTCTGGACATTATCTCCTCCCGTCCCTGCTCCCATCCGTGATCGGAGGTTTCCCGGTTCGAATCCCCGGATTGCCCCTTCCTCCTTACTCTACTTTTTTTCCCCTTCAAAACGTCTAAACCACGCACCACGGTTGTCTGTCGTGACGCGCATATCACGTGACTGAGCTAGTCCATTCAGACGGTCAAAGATCCGCCATTCTCGTTCGTCAGTGGCCGTCTCATGATGACGTCACGGTAAACAGTCGTGGCTCGTGGTGTAGTCTAGTTCGAAATTGAGCTGATTCGTCTACACAAGCATTAGTTGTCAACTGCCGTCAACAAACATCATATTGTTATTATTATTATTATTTTTTATTGATAAATGTTCTACTTTAAAAAAAAAAACAATTAAAAGGTTGGATGATCACGCAATAAACTTGAATTTCCATTTATTATTTGTAGTCTGGTACTTAATCATGTGTTTTTTCATAATTTGTTTTCATTAAATTAGTTTTTCTCTTATATTGCTAATTGTACTATAATTGTATTGTGATATGCTTTTTTCTTTTTCTGTAACCACACCATGTAATCTTAATTTCTTTGCATTTCATATACAACTACTACAATGTAGTTCATGTAGTGCTAATTTTGACACAATAAATAAAAAAAAAAATGTGTTTAATATAAAATTATTATTAATAACAGATTAAACAGATTTAACAATTATTACTAAGTGCATATAAACCAAAATGTTTACGTTTAAGAATATCGTAATAAAGATGTAAACTACCCTGTGGGGACAATATACATATCGTACAAGAAAAACAAGATTATTATACATCATGCACACTTAACAAACTAAAAAAAAATGTTACATTTCCATGAATTAAAAAAAGACAATTAACACTAGTGACAGTCCACACACAAATTGTATAAAATATTGTATTATGTGTTTTTATTGCAGCTCACAGAAGTTATTAGTTTAACTTCGAGCAATTTAAGCAATAAACGTATTATTACTTTAAAAAAAAATATGCGGCGAATCAGCGTGGAAAAAGCGGTACGTCAGTAGATGTTTTACAAAGTTCATTTTATGGCAACCTATCAGTTACCTACTTGGCCCGTAACAAACATCACATTATTATTAATTTGCTTCAGATTACTTAAGGCTCCAAGAAATGTATTTAAAAAATTTGTAATTAAATTAAATGTCTTTATGAAAAGTTTCACTAAATGAGGTTAGGATAATTGAAAACAAATATTCCTTCATGATGTGTGCGACCCTCTAAGCAAGCGTTTGAACAGTGGTGATATTTGAAATTTCCAATGCTTTCACTACAAAGTTTTAGTTTAAACATTGTGTACACGTTTTGAAGAAGGGATATATCTGATGTTCAATTTCAAAACACTTGCAGGTTTTGTGCTATATTCTTCGTCGACGCCAATTTACCGCAGTGCATTCGTAATATGGCATCTGCATGGCCACTTGTTCAGGGCCAAACTACCACCTGCTTTTAGCAGCTGTATCACCAGAATCCAATTGAATTCAAAAATTACTTGGATCATGCAAGCAGACTTGTAAACTTGATATGTAACTTCCTATTACGTTATTGCTGATATCCATACAAGGAAACGGTATGTTCATGCTCGTCTACAAGTTTATGGTGCTCTATTGAAAATACTCGTGAGATAGACATTTGTAGCCGCACTTTATTGAATATTTGTGGGAGCACATAGAATGGTAGCCATCTGCAAGTTCTTCAGTTGCCATCTGTACACGTGTTAATTAATTCAATACAAAGTTTACAGTGCAGCAAAAACTGTTTTCTGAATGTTTCGACATGGCTCCTCGATTGGCTGTTAACGTGACGTTTTACGAATACAGTATTTGGACTGGTGAAGGGAGGGGGGGGGGCCGAAAAGAAACGTAAGCCAAAATCATCGGATTAGGTTTTACACGTGGTTTGGAAAACGTTCCCTAACAGGAAAATTAATTAAGTCAGATAACCTTACTCCCACCTCTTTGAGTGAGTCCGTTTAAAAAAAAAAAAAAGTAACGGAACAATTTCATATTTCAGTTTTAAAACCAATCCAAAACATGGTAGGTTTTTTTTTTTTATTTACAAATCTAGGAATTCGATAAAAAATGAAAAACATTCAAACATATTTAGTAGCCTACCCTTAAAAGAGAACTAACTTTTCCACGCGTGTAGGCCTATTCAAGATGTGTATATTTCGTATGCGTACACTATAAATCTAAAATCTCTAAACTTAGATAGCGATCGTTTCACATCTCACAACGACGAGGTAAAAGTTTACCGTTATAAAACGAAGGCTCGTAAATACAGTTTTCGCAAGTGAAAAACCAGGCAATCTAGAATTTTTTTTTCCAGATTACCTGTGAAATAAAGCATGATTCGAGTGTGGTAATAAATGGTCTCGATATAATCATTGGCAAACAACCGTGATACGGCAATGCACATGTAGCAGGTGAAAGAAATAAACATGCACCTGGTCTTTTTTTCTCCGTTTTGCATCCAAGCCGTGTAGGGTTTATGCGCCAGCCAGGAGTGAGTGGTCGTTCTGTTTCTATTTTTTTAATCTGACGCCAGATGGCGTTGACGGTGAATAAGGCGTAGATGCGCATGCGCGGTTTGGTTGGGGGGTTCGTCGTAGTTGTTTTCTAGCCTGCTACTCTCCTTCTCTCCGTACTATCTCTCGTTCTTTTTCATCATTTATCATTCGATGGCACTGAGAAGCTTCTCGTTCGTTCGTTTAGAGGAACGAAGAGGTTTTTGTAAAAAGAACTCGGCGTTCGTTGGCGAACCGGAGAGCAAAATCTTCGATTCAAGATGGCGTCCGCACTGACTCTCGTCGAGTTGAGAGCTACTCAGCTTAATTTTTTTTTTCGATAGCTGAGCGAAAACTCAACGCGTTTTTGAGTTTTTAAACGCGGTGCTCTTTTCGAGTGATTAATGTAAAAAAAAAGATTTATGATTTAACGAATGCGATCAAAAGTGCAATTTTGAAGTGAAACCTAACCTTAAAAAGACAAACCCTCTCATTATTATATTCGAGCATCCTGCGCTTAATAGCGTTTGCAACATTTACATATGTTTTGCTAGCAAAACCGTTTCTCACAAGGGGAAAAATGGGAAAATGAATGCCTTTGCAACATTTACACCCGCCTGAAGTAATGTTGCAAAGCCGAGCCATACAGAAAAGCCAACCGGGAGGAATGCACCTTCACGGAGCGCGTTTGCTAAAGACTTAAGGTCTAAAGACGGCAAATGTTGTGTGCTGCGGCTCGTCATTTGTCATTTATTTCATTACTAGGTTATACAACTGAGTTCTGAAGAAGATAAGTACTTAGCCGTTATTTTCGGTGTCACAATGGTGAAAACGTCGCCTAAAATCACGAGTAAGGGAACAATTGTTAGGTGGTGCCATATCTTGACAGTAAGCAACAATTTTTCAAAGTTTCCAAGGTCTGTCAACAGATGGCTCCACTTAAAGATAGGTTGCCACCAAACGGAAGTCTGCAGCATATGCGCCCATCGAGTTCACTTTAGCCCCTGCTCGCATCAACCAAAGGTATACACAAAACAATACCTTTAACACAACAAGGAAGCAAAGGAATGCGCAAAGAAATGTCTTTTAACAAAACAAACAAGCCTCGTGCCTCCTTAATTATTGAGTAAAAAATTTGGTACGTCCTCCTGCACTTGGGAGCAAGATGTAAAGGTTAACGATATTACTGTCACTAGAGGGCACCACTGTATTTTCTTTATATTCTATTGCTAGGCCGAACCCAGCTCACGTGCACGTGAATGATCGCATAAACGCCGAATTTTCCGAAATGGGGTTAGGCCTAAACAGCCTCGAATTATAACTTTGTTATGGCTCACCCCCATTTTTTATGGAATTAATAACGTATTTTACAGCACATGGTCGTTTAATATGCTATTTACGGTAAATGTTAAAAAAAAATATTGAAATCTTCTCCAAAAATAATGCTACTCACCGAGTTTTCATTCTGCTACTTTACAATTTACATTCCACCGTGGACGATAACGCTTACATGGCCTGCACATTACCGTAGCAGTTCAGTCGTTCACGGAACTTAAAGATTGATCCGTATTTACATTGACGATAAAGCAGACAGAGCCACTGTGCCCAATATACTTTCCGCCAAGGCTATTACTAATGCATTTTAGATGTACAAGTTTTATTACGGGTAAGCTACTTTCTGTTGTCTCTAACTTTACGGAGATTGGAACTGATTGCGGCCACGACACAAATTATTCAGGGAACCAGTTAAGCGCTGTCATTAGTAATTAGTGTCATCGCTAATAATAGTTTATTAATGTTAACTAATCATCCATCTGCTAGTCGGAGGTTTATCTTTGGAGATAGAGCAGCGAGGCAATTACGAGCGAAACACGAAGCCGCTCCTGTACTCGGTCACTCGATTAAGTGACCTTTATGTTTGACATCGAGGCCTGGACTACATTAATAAAGGCACCGAACGGCGGTTGCAAGTTAATCTGGTGTTTATATCACGCTTGTTTTTTTTTTTCACCTACTGGATATTGGCCTTGGCGTGGAGAGGCAAGTGAGTGTGGACTTCGAAGTTGAGTTTACATAGCACAACTTCGCAGGGTAACTGTTGTACTTGACGAAGAGCACCTTTCGTTTATCCCCTATTAGTGTATTTAGTTCTGTGAAAATGGAAGAATTTTATATTTTTATTCGTCAAACTGTTGGACTGGGCGAAGAGCACTTTTCGTTTATCCCCTATTGGGGTATTCAGTTCTGTGAAAATGAGAATTTTCTATTTTTATTCGTCAAACTGTTCAAGAGCACCTTTCGTTTATCCCCCTTTGGGGTATTCAGTTCTGTGAAAATGGTAGAATTTTCTATTTTTATTCGTCAAACTGTACGTTGTACTTAGCGAAGAGCACCTTTCGTTTATCCCCTATTGGGAAATTCACTTCTGTGAAAATGGCCTGCAGAATTTTCTATTATTTAGGCAACTCGTCGCATGTGTCAGTGCAAGAACACTTTATGCAACGACGCCAGAAGAATATGAACAACTCTAACCGTGCCCACCGTTAACCTACCATGCCATTACTGTATGTCTCAACTCATGAAAATGTCAAAACTTCGTCCTGATAAAGAGTTCAATTAACAGCACAAGGACGAAGTGAATGCATTGGAACAACGAACGTCCTTAGTGTAGGACTGTTCCGTGGGCTAAAACTGGATCACCGCCAGCAGCAAAGAACACACCAATTCTGTAGGCTACAACCCCCAAAAAATAGCCGGTGTGTCCAGTTTCGTCCACTCTTGGTCATCGTCTTTCGTCCGTCCAGCCGACGGTCGTCAGTTCCGCATCAGTGCTGGACAACCAAAGATAATCGTATCGCTCACAAAGGGTTGGGGGGGGGGGGGGAGGAGTGGTCGTGGACATTCGAATCTTAATTACAATAGTTGTAAGACCCCAGCTGTCCACCTCTTTGCAAATGCGCACGACGAAGGGTTGTAAACTTATCAAATTCGCCTTTTATGAAGAGGTAATGTGCCGCAAAAACAAGTAGGCCTTTTACCGCAGATCGTCTGTACATTGGTCCCGTCATCAAGGTACAGCACGCCCCCCGTTCTCCCATACCTTTTGCTCAATAACTGGGCCGTGCTCGTCTGCGAGCCTCACCTGCCGAAGAATAAGGTCAGCCCGTTTTAACGCCTTGACTGTTTTTTTTTTCCCCCCGCCGCTGGACAGCCCCAGAATGATGACGGTGATGAGGCGTCTTTGGACTCCGCCTGCTATACCGTTCATTACAAACTGGTTCATCCCTCGGTCGCAACCTTAATTAACGGTCAGCAGCAGCAAACCAGAAGGGTGTACCTCGTAAACTTGCCAGCGCGTATAATGACGTCACCCTATTTTTTTGTTTTTTGCTGTACGCTATTCGTGTCGTGGACTGAATGCCAGACTCTGCAAAGGGCAAAACGGTTCTTCTTTTCGACGAAAAAATTTCGAAAAGGAAAATGCAGTTCGCATCGGTGTTGGTAACCTGTTCGAGTGACCACTTCGCTAACAAAAAAAGAAATATGATGAATGTTGTTTCCGAGTCCGATTTTTTTTTTTTTTGTGGTCGTATAATATGTAGGCCGAAAATGGAAGGTTTTGAATTACACGGCGCTTCATTCGTGAGAATGGCAGTCGCAAATACACCAGACGTCACTGATTTGTGTGCTAGGTTAGGGAATTTGAGAGAAAGAGAGTAACACTTTTCGTGGTGTAACGTTTGCAGCATTTTTTTAAGCCAGGTTAGGTATTTGCAGTGATGGCTGTTCCTCTGTCTGAAATTATTATTGCTGGAGGTTTGCGGATCTGGTCGAACTCCTGGCAAGGGGACCTTGGCAAAGTCCCCACCAGGACTGCCGGCCAGCGTAGCGTGAGAGGCTACCATGCTCCTTCAGCGGCTAAGGGATCTATTCTGGCCAATTCTGGACCATCTTTCGGCCCCTACGATGATCGGAGGTTTCCCGGTTCGAATCCCCGGGTTGGCTCCTCCCTTTACCAGATATTTCTTCTCTCCTGAAATTATGATAATGTTCAAAATTTAGCCGGTTCACCCACACGAACATTAAATTGCTTCGGCTGACTTTAGGCCCAAAGAAATTAATTTAAAAAAAAAAGTAATTCCATCAATAAAATTGATCCTGTTGAAATAACCAAACCATGTGTTCCTAGACAATCTTAGGTAAGAAGGCGTTTGCTCCACGTCAGGGTTGCTTGTCGGATTAACCTTGGCTGCTGGAATGATATCACTACTTTCAAAGGCCCATCCTTTTTGGAAACTTGGCGGCTTCTCTTATGCCAGTTTTGGTTTTGGGTGGATTAATTTAACTGACGACCACAATGAAAACCTGCTCAAGTTTAAGAAAAAAATCGACACATTAATCCGTTCTTGTTCATTGGTGTTGTTGGCAAGATTCTCTCGACCGTATGTGTTGACCGTATGTGTTGTCTCGACCGTATGTGTTGTAAAACGCAAGCTTATATCAACAAGACTACGAGCAGCGATGGGAGCGTCATCTTAAGATCTAAAGGTCGACAGCATCATTTTTCCCAGAGCATAATTTTTTTTCATACTTTGCCAAGCAGGTTTGCTTACCTTAGTTAAGTTAAAAAGACATAAATCCTTTACTCAAACATAATCTGCAAGGTAGCTTGTGTTATGTTCGATAGCGACAGTTTAGTTTGCAGATTACATCCGTAGTCAAGCCCGCAACATGCGCGTGAATATCAGTTTCGTATCAGTGGCACGTAAGTAAGGTAGCTCCATATCACGTATCAGTGGCTCACTACACTACAAAGGTACCTTCTTCGGAATGCACGCTATATGTCTTGCTGTGTCTGCTTTCTCCCTCACCCTCAGTAACCCCACCCCCCCACTCCCTCCTTTCCCCTTTCGGTTTCCCCCTCTTTTTCTTGTTTTCTTAACCACCGTCCGTCCCCATCTTTAACTTGAACTATTCCCCGTTTGTCGGAATGCATTATGGGAAACCCTCTTGGCAAAAGACAACACCACTTGCAGTCTCTTCCCTTCCCGCCACTTTTTGACCCTCATTTATGGCTATTGGGTCCCCCTTAGTCGACACAGCTTCCTCTTTGGTGTTCGTCGCCGAAGTAATTTGTAGCCCTTGTCTTCTGCTGCTTCTGGTCGTACGTAGACTTGTGGTCTTTTCTTTTTTGCTCCGGCAATAACTTTATGAATCTGCAAAGGAACAGTCTGCAGCCCACGAAGACACGCAGAAGACCTAGTTTATTTGCTTGTAGACAGAAGAGTTGTGACTTTATGTTGTTTTCGGAATAGGTAACACGTGTGTTGCCGACTTTCCCTTCGCAAGATGGGAGGTGAGTAGAACACCATCAAACAGCGAGCATTTAGGCGAACAAGTACGTCGGAAGATGTTGAGAAGATTACTTTCGAGTGTTTTTGGAGTGGCTTTGAACTTAGAGGACGCGAGGTCGGATTCCACAAGTTAATAAGTACAGCAACTAGGCTCTTACATTTTAGTTTCAGACACTCACGGATTTGTTATGTTGAAATACATTTTGAGGCTTGGGCCGATTCAAAATAGAGTAGTTGAGCCTATAGTTGTTTATCTTTTCGAAATTTTCAGTGCCACACTTTAGTATTTGAAGTTTCTTCCCTCAGACTATAATTTAATTCTTGTCTTGTCTTCTGAACTTGCTCACACTGTCTAAAAGCATTATTGCGCCAAATCTCTGTTTTTAATATTTAGAATTGATGGTTGAGTGGTGAGATGATGTGGTCGGTAAACTAGAAAAGGCACACTGGGCAAGTCACTGCTAGAACTGTTGGTGTGACGGAATATACCTACCAGGCTTCTTCTGTACATAGGCAGCCTATGGTGAGTTGTTGGTCCTGCCGTGACTGCTGGTCCAGTTTTCCCCAGTTTTTTAGGCTTTTTCTTCTCCTAAAATACCTGATAATGGTTCAAAATTTAGCCGACTCATCAACGTAGCTTATAGACCCATACTCTGAACTGAAAGTGGAGATGCAAGGAAATCTTGAAGTGGCTTTCACATTCTTAGTGCCTGTCAGAACCAGAGTTCGTTCCAAATGATGACTAACAGAACCAAATGGTGTTTGTTTGCACGTAGCTCTAACAATTTGGCGGCCATTTCAAGGTTTTTTGGTTTTTTTTTCACTTTTCTTGACAGTTCAGAACGCGGGCCTGGGCCGTAGTGTATTTTCAAGTGAAGCATTATTTTATTCTACTTTACTTGATTAACACTAATATTGCTTTGTTTGCAGTTTTCTTGTTGCAGTTGCACGCGTGGCTTTGTAAAGAAAAAAAAATTCAATTGACGACGGACCGTAAGCCACAGATGCTGTAAATCCATTACACGTTTGTATCTTTTCTTTTTGCCGTTGCGTTATGTTGGTGAAAAATGCCTTTATGGTGAAAAATTTGGTCAGTCGTTGGTTGATTATTTGTTGA
>JAHWFP010167457.1:0-11611 GCA_023313725.1 Lithobius niger | reverse complement strand
CTTTCAATCACTGATCAGCAGACAAAATGCGGAGGTAGAGCTGTGGGAATCAGTTTTTTTTTCTTCTTATATTATTATTAATCGACGAAGAAACGCGACGAAGAAACGCGACGGAGCCAAGGGGCGTCGGACGAAAGTCTAACTGAAAAAATCGTCTAACGGGATAATTATCTTATATCTGCCGAAATAGTAATTCTGGAAGATCATCTATACGGAATATGGTATAATGAAAAATCATCTAAACGGAATATCGTATAATGGAAAATCGTCTAAACGGAATATCGTATAATGGATAAACGTCCTAACTGCACAGTAACATACCTGCGGTTTCTGATGTTATATGTATAGCCGCGGCGAGCGCGGTAGCGCAAGCGAGGCAGGGACTTTAGACGATTTTCCATTATACTGTATACGTTCTTCCAATTATGCGATTTTTCCAGTTAGACGATTTCCCTTCGCCCCGGCCCGGAGCCAACAGTGAACAGCTCAGAATGACAAGTGAGCAGCAATTACGACGAACAAATTCACGCCGTGAGTTCGGGAAGTGGACCCTGGCCTTTGGATTGGGTCACTGAGGATGCTGGGAGATTTGTTGCGTCCGCAGCCAGCAGCATCAAGGCAGATCGTCTTAAAACTCTGCGCTCCTCAGATTCAAACATGTCCCTTAAAGACGAATAATGTCTGACAGTGGTTCAGTGTTGGGCTGATTTATTATGCTCGCCTGAACTTGATACGGATGGACTGACTGTCGATGGGAGGAAAGATTGCAAAAATTTAGGTTGAACGTTAATTCGGAAGAATTTCACATTGGTAATGAAATATTGTCCCGCATCACGGACATATTTTTGGTTGGAAGATTGGACGAGTTTATAACATTCCGGATTAGGGCCGTCATTGAAATACAATAAACCAAACCGTGCTAATTTTGCTGATGTAACGGCTAATTGGGCAACGGCAAACGTGAAAATTATAAATGTAAAAATTTAAAGCCATACAATTTCTGCAAAAAAAAAAAAAAAAGGTAAAGATGACGATACGACGGTGTGACCTTTCACACATTCACAGTCCTGTGAAAGTTGCAATATCCACCCAAAAACCAAAACTGGTGTAAGAGAAGTCGCCGAGTTTCCAAAAAGGGTTGGCATTTGAAAGTAGTGATACCCGATTCAGCCAGGGAAAGGCCGCCAAGGTTAATCCTATTAGCCAAGTAAATCGCACCGAATACTATACTTTGGACGTTAAATGAAAATTTGAAGATTGCTACAGTGCATAGCAATCTTCTAGTTTTCATTTAACTTCCAAAAAACAAACAACGCACAGCAATGAAAGAAAATACCCCCAAAAAGTAGAGAAAAAACATTGAAAACACAAAATTGAGGTACAAGACTAAAAAATTGAGGTCAGCAAAATTTCTCAGCAGCCGGATGCGAAGCTGTCTGTTAAAACAGCAAGGATGGCACACAACCACTTCAGATGGAAGGTGGTTCCAAATATGGCCAATCTTGGACAGAAAGAAATGGTGTCTAGACTTTTCTTCGGGGTGTCCTAATTTAGTTGCTGGCGGAGGAATCCACGAAGAGGCCTGCCTTCTTTAAGAAGAAGAAAAGGGGGGGGGGGGATCAGAGTGATGAGACCCATAAGAAGTTTGTAACAACATTTTAAGGTCAGTTTTGACACGTCGTTCCTCCAGAGCTTCAAGACCGAGGGCTTGAAGACGTTGTTTGTTGGTAAGGGCTTCCCATTCCACGCAGCCTCTTGGTGAACTTGAGCTGAACTGCTTCAATTTTGCAAACATCCTCCTTCAGGTAGAAGGATGAAATGCCACAATTCTGAGCCATAATCTATAAAGTCTGTCGGACAAATGTTTAAATGAACGACGCAACACTGATGCAGCACTACCTCAAAGCAACACTATATCTCAAAGTCACGACCATAATATTGTTGAATCCGTGTTATTCACCTCGAAGTAGTTCGGCGATATGTTAATTTTTTACACTGTCATCAGAGTAGCAATTAATTTTTAAAACTTTTTAGCAAACGGAGCACATTTGCAATGAAATAGCACGTACTCCTTTCTCGTGACTGCGTTCAGCCTTCTTCACGTTTTTGGAACTTCGAAATAGTTGCGTTTTCCTAAGGAAAAAATGTTTTAGCATTGGTGGTTTTCCCAATTTTTCCCTTGCCAAATACGTGGTTTGTGTATTCGCTCCACCAAACTGGTTGGTGTACCCACGTCGGTATCGTCCCAAGTCCAGTGTTTTTCTTTTTTTTTTTCCGCTTTTTTTTTCAGTGTTTGTATGTGTAGTTTTAGTGAGCACGTGCCAAGTCCCTGTTCTCCAATTTCTTGCTCTTTTCCTCCCCTTGTTCAATTTCTTGTTCTCTTTTCCTCCCCTTGTTCCAATTCCTTGTTATTTTCTTAGCTAATGTTGCATGCCGAAAAAGACCTCGTCGCTGGCTGAGGAGAATTTTTGAGGACGGGAAACAAACATTAAACAAACACTCGCCTGTTGATTTTCAATTACGGCGACCGAGGCAAAGCCGAATAACTCGTGTTTCATTTTATTTCGTTTTCGTTTTGTCGTCTTATGCCGCCTCGCCCTTTTGCTTGCTTGCCTTCCTTCGCCTTTTACCGTTTCCCCGCCTCTCGCCCGTCCGTGCGGAAGGAAGGGCCTGCGCATGCGTGAAGCATCAACGAGCCAATGACGATAAAGACGAGAGCGGAAACGAGCAAGACGCCATTTTTTTTCGTCCTTTATTTTAGTTGCCGCATTTAGTTAGAAGAGACTCGCAATCAAGTGGGTTAAAGTAGCTCTTAAAGACCTCAATAACAATACAAGGCCAAAAGTTGATCAGGTCCGTGGCTTATTAAACTAGCTTCAGTTACGGTTGAATTAAGGTTTGGAGAAGTTTGGGCGATTTGGGGACTAGAAAAACTTCCTTTATAATCAAGAACGCTTGAACACGACAAAAACAACACAAACGCAAATAGACAGACGTAACTTGATATTTAATTGAGTTCTGAATATAACTTTACTCGGCCGAGCGAGTAAAGATGCTTTAATACGTTTGTTTATTTTGTTACATCTTACTCACCGCGGTTCGTGAATGTGAAGCAAGTGAACACCAAACTGAACATTACAAGCAAACACCGAAAGAAGCGGACCCGAATCCACCGATCTTTACGATCACATCTGGATAGCGCTGGCACCACGCACTAAATTTGCTGTAGAAATGATAAAGAAAGCGTCCGTGTTGTTTCAAAAAATGTGAAATTTGTTGCAGTAGTGTTTTTCGTTTCATCATTTGCAATTATTTTCAGCACGTGACTAAAATAACTAAAAGAACTTTCACTGTAGTGTAGTAAAGGACTTTGCTTTATTCATTTACTGGCCGGGACCATTAGCCTTATAGATCGGGCTCCCTTGCCTATGCTAATCGACAACGAAAAAACCGATAATTTCCAAAAACATTCAAGGTCGGAATTGCATCTCCGAACTCGTCGATTTCATGCTCAAATGCTCGACTTCATGAAATTTCAACCAAATCTGAACAAAACTGTTAAGGTCATCGTATCCCAAACAGACAAACCAAATCCAAATTCTGGCGAGTATTCGACCTCGCTCGCGATGCTCGATAGGCCAATTACAAATTTGCCAACAGACTGCTGCTGTTGTCTCGTTAGTTGACCACAAGCTAACGTAAACGGAGATAGCATCTTCTACTATTGGGTCAGTCTGTTCAATGCAAAGCTCAGGGCTATTTCCGGTCGAAGCATATAAACGTGAGAGATTACCCATGATGCCACAGTTGGTTACGCCATTGCTCCCAAACCAAAACAAACCAATTATGGTGCTGCTGAATAATTATGAAAAGTCTGATCGCACAATCTCTACTCAACGTTTACAATACACAAAATTACAACAAAATGACACATTTTTAAGAGACTATCCAAGATACGAGTTAGTGACGTCATTGCTGCGAAACAACAACAATGACGTACTTTTACAAAGCCGCTTGTAATGATGCTCTCCGTCAGTTGACACGATAAAACAAACTTTGCGTGTTTTCCGTCGCTACTCTTATAAAAATATTTGAGCTGACATTTTGATAAATGTTTGTTCGTTTGTTAGTCCAGTTTTGTGTCGATTCATCCAATTAATTAATCGTAAAAAATCAACAGCCAATGAGATGCAAGAATCAGTAAAAATGGCCCGAATCGAGTCAATGACGTCATGTACGACGTAAGACACGTTCAAGTTTAAAAAAAAGAAAAGTGACCATTACCTTGCCGTTGTAACTCGCGAAAATTTCGCACTGTTTCTTGCGCTGATACGTAATATTGAGTGAACCGACCCTCTCGGCAAGACATTCATTAAGTGATTAAGTAAGCAACTCCAGCTTCATTGCGTAGATTGACATTAACCGCGGAAGGAGCTACTGAAGGTGGATGCGCTGATTGAGTGAGTGAAGTGAAGGAAAATCAGCGTTTGTTTTTTCATCAAAATGGGTTACAGTTGTAGGATTTTCGATTGTGGATGAGGGGGGGGGGGACGAAAACAACTCGTCGTGTTTTCGATTTCCAGCAATCTCCAAAGTCTTTGAAAGTAGTGATATCATTCAACCAGAGAAAGGCCGCCATGGTTAAGGCTATTAGCCAAGTTAATCGCGCCGACTAATAGTCCAAAAGTCAAATGAAAACGAGAAGATTGCTACTCGCGGTATTAATGTTCAAGTTTTCGTTTAACGTCCTAAGTGTTATTCGGTGTGATTAACTTGGCTAATAGGATAAACCTGGGCGGCTTTTCCCTGGTTGAATGATATCACTACTTTCAAAGGCCGACCCTTTTTGGAAACTTGGCGGCTTCTCTTATAGCGGTTTTGGCTTAGGGTGGATACTAATGGACTGACATAATAGTTTTGTTCCCCTGTCACGAGCGCGATAGTCAAAACTCAATAAATAAATAAATAAATAGGCTAGCAATAACGTTTGTCATTGACGCATTTCCGTATTTGCGTATTCAGCTACACCACAATACAAAAAAATACGAATTGCTTCAAATGGACTTGCACCGTATTTGAAAAGGGGGACATAAATCGAAATAGGGTGGGTTTGTGTTGTTTGCCCCCCACATTCAGGGATTACCGAGTCTCCACGCAACTCTCCTATAGAAAAAAAGAAGAAGACGCCCCTACTAGTAAATGGTAAATGAGACGATTTTTTCTTTAGAAATTTTCTCTCGAAAACCCTGAATGGTTTGGCGGGGGGAGGGGGGTAACGTCTACCGAAAGTGGGAGGCGCTTTTTTTGCAGCATATGAAAGAAATAAAAAAAGAGCCGACGTTTTTATTTCGTGTTTGGTTTGTTTACATTTTTTGTTCTGTGTCGGGGATATCACACGCCCTGTTTCCATATGGGGGTATAAATCGGACGTACCCCCCCCCCCCCCCCCCCCCCCCACCCGGGTGGGGGGTCCGGTAAAAAAAAAAAAAAAAAAGAGAAAAAAAGCTACAGAAAATCTCTACTAATAAATGGGGCTGTACAGTCGACCGTTGTTTGATCACGACACGAGAACAAATATTTAAATCGAACTTATTTGGGTAATCGACTAAAGAAATAAGGTGATTTTTGTGTGGTTTCAATCATTGTCGCATCTGTGTTTACCTACTCGGCTAGAAGTGTCAGTCATTAACAGAAACGATTTATCTGCGAGCGTCCACGTGCGTGCAGTTTAATTACAGACATATCTTTAATTCAATTACATATAATTCTAGTATTGCATCGTCTTGTAGCATGCTTCACATGCTTCTCTTCCATCACATTTTTTTTCATACACTGCCTATCAAACGCTGATTTTCGTATGCTTCGCTTACTCAATCCCCCTTCAGTTGCTCCTCCCCAGGTTAATGTTAATCTATGTTCAATCCCATTTTTCGCACACTGGCTATCAAACGCCGATTTTCGTACGCTTCGCTCACTCAATCAACGTATCCCCCTACAGTTGCTCCTCCAGAGCTTAATGTTAATAAAGCTGGATTTGCTCACTTAATCAGCCGAGAGATTTCGGCGTCAACGGGATTTACCCTCAACATGACAAAATATGCTTTTAGTTGCTTACAGTTAACAGACACATGTCTGCTATAGTGAGGCCCCCCACTCTTTATCATCAGCAATCAATCATTTAACAATCGAGTGTCTGCAATCGGATGATGTACTGTTACTTGGCGGGGACACACTAGCGTGTGTCTAGATGTTGCATCGGTTGGTAAAATTTGCCTTTACACAAAACACAAAGAACAGTGCAAGACAATTTTGTGTAAAGAAAAATTCATGACATTTTGTTTGGGGTTGGTAGTCACTTGACTCGAAATTTATTTACTTGTCGAGGAGAGGCCCCTAACATTTTTTTCCTTGTAACCCCTCCTTGGAAAAAGCTAGGCGCGGCACTGGGGTTAGGTTAGGTGGTCCGTAATCTTAAAGTGGTTTTACTAAACTATCTTCGGTATCTTTAGGAAGTGGGAGACTCAAATGGGCTATTTTTTTGGGAACAAACGTAACGCGTAACGGGAATCCGGCAAAGAGATTGTGCGCTGGTAAACGACCACTGCCATAGTGCCGTGAGGGCGGGGGGTTGATAATAATACGGAATAACTACTTTTCTCGCTGCGGACTTATAATTCACCTGCCTGTCGAATCCTTTCGTCATTATGGTTCAGAAAATCATGACGAAAACCTGCGCAAACACTCATTTATTTACAAAAAAAATTATTTATATATGTTAAAACGCTGCTTACAGCCATAGTGTAGCCGACGCCATAATGCCAGCTGAGAGTGTAGGGATGAGAGCGCAACATGATGAAAACCTGATTTCGACCAGAACATTAATAAACGGAAATTATCTCTGTCCGGACAAGTTTTTGGGTTGCGGTTTCTGATGTTATATGTTTACCCGCAACGAGCGCGGCAGCGTGAGCTTTTTGGAAAAAAAATGATCATCTTCGTGAACGGCGACCTCGATTTACCGTAATTTGCAGATCTTACCGAAAAAAAAATCGAAAACGGACGTTTTTTTTCGAAATCAAGGTCGCTGTTCACGAAAATGCTGGTAAATTTTTTTTTTCTAAATTACCTGCTTCGCTCGCGCTGTGCGCTTCCTTCGACTAACATATAACAACAGAATCCGCAACCAAAAACTTGTCCGGCCAGAAATAATTTCAGTTTACTAATGTTTTGGTCGAAATTAGGTTTTCTTGTTGCGTTCTCATATTGCCATATGGCGTCGGCCTCACTATGGCTGCGAGTAGCGTTTTAACATGTTTTAATAATTTTCTTTAAATAAAAAATACGTTTGCGCATGTTTTCGTTATAGATTTTCTAACCCGTAACGACGAAAGTATTTGACAGGTCGGTGAATTAAGTCGATAGCGTGAAAAGTAGTTATTCTGTATGATTACCGAAATAACCCCCCAATATTAAAAGGACACCCGGCCTGCCTTATAACAGCCACGCGGAGATCGCAATCCGCGCATTTACCAGCTTCAAGGTCGGCTGGGGGTGGTAGCTGCGTTCCTCGCAGCGAAGAACATAGCTGCTGTCTCGGTTGGCTTTGGGAATAGTACACGATACAGCATCAAGTTAAAGATCATTGTGTCGTCACAAACCGGAGTGATTCTCGTATTTTGACATCACAATTTATAATTTTCTAGGCTAGTGCCTTATAATTTTGCTTCGGCGATCTATTGGAATAATTAATTTTAATTTTTACCGCACTAGTGTTTTAGATTTTTGATCTCATGGTAATTATTAGAAAATTAGTGCATGCACGCACAGAGATGAAACGTCATGATTATTGCAAGCGCGCAAAGCATCATATACTGCGGGACGCAGTAAATAAAGTTAACGATTATTGAACAGAAAATCTCCTAGACGCCACATTTTAAAACGGATTTTTACCAAGGGATTGACTAACGGTAAGGAAATAGCCATACTTGATGTGGTGGCTCGAGAAAAATGGCGTTGGGACGTATCCCTTTAACGGCATCATCACCTTCCATGAGACATGAGTTCGTTTTTCAGGAAGATATTCAGCACTGCACGAAAGATAACCTGTAGACGGAGTTGGGAATAGAGCATTGACATTTGCCGCCATATTGGTACCAGTACGGGTTTTGGAGGGCATAACTACAAGGTGCACTACATAAAAATGGAGGGAAAAACAACGGAAGAGCGGATTTCTTAGGCTTAAAATAACGTTGTTTTCTCCAACAGCAAAAATCGCGCGTTTTAGGTCTAAGAAATCACTCTTCACAGCATCGGCTTCAGTATGACGCCCTTCTGTTTCTCTCTGCAGTGCCCCTTGTGGCTAACCCATTAAGGCTCCAGCATAGAGTTATATACAATAATACTACATCGTCTCACTGCTCTATAACTGCTTACGCTACGTGGTTCAGTGTAAGCTACCAACCACGACTTTCATGAAGTTCTGAAATTTGTCGAGAAAACGGAGGGGAACGGCTCTCCTATGCCTGATTGTTAAGTTCCAACTTGTCTTTCGGGTTTTTTTTTTTTTGTTGGTCTAATGAAATGTGTACAACTCGGTTTCCATGGTGACGGCTGCTTGCGTCGACTCCAAAACAGCAACGCATGAAACATGACGGAAAAAAATTTTTAATTACAGCCAATTTGTGATACCTTCCACGACGAAACCCGCAAAATAATGAAAAATCTGTCAATATTACCCGTTTTCGTCCAACACCCTACGCATCAACTTTTAGCAGGAGCCCGTGGTAACCGGAAACCACGTCACGCAAGCTAAGGGCCAACCAAAAGGCCGGAAACTGCGCGTGAGTCGGGCACTTCCGTTTTCATAAGCGGAATGGAAATCTAGCCCTTTGAACGCAGATGCGAGACGAAAATTTCTTCCCGCTCCGGTCCTCACCCCCAACCCCCAGCTCTCTCCATCCACGTACCCCCGGGGAGCCTTTAGAGAGGTCTCGGTTAAAGGGGTAACCACAAACCCCCTTCCTCCCCCCACCAACCATCAGGAAATTAATCCCAAGCTACCCTCACTGCACGCTGCCAACCGATTCAGAAGAAGCTGAATGAACACTCGACCACCATAGAATAGGCCTCGGGCAGTCTCTACTCTCTAGATCGACTGATGCTTACGTCATTTCCGTCTCAGCGGCCGCAGACTGCCGCCATCTTTGCAGCGATAAGGCGATACAGCGGTGCAGAAGAATGATAAGCCTAACCTGCATATCTCAAACGCTAGCTGTTTAGCATTGTCGGTATGCAAAGCACTCTGGCGGTTTAACTTATCGTTTTAGAGCAACGACGGCACGTGTAGAGGCCGAGCAAAACAAGAAAGGGTAGGGCAGAGATATGCTTAGAACACTCGAATCACCTCATGTCATAAGGCATAATGAGGGAAGGCTTGTCATTTTTTTTTTACACTTTTAAAAAGGCCTATTCCAGCTATAGAGCAGTGACATTTGCCGCCATATTGGCACCAGTATGGGTTTTGGAGGGCATAACTACAAGGTGCACTACATAAAAATGGAGGGAAAAACAACGGAAGAGCGGCTTTCTTACGCTTAAAATAACTTTGTTTTCTCCAACAACAAAAAACGCGCGTTTTAGGTCTAAGAAATCACTCTTCACAGCATCGGCTTCAGTATGACAACCCTTCTGTTTCTCTCTGCAGTGCCCCTTGCAGCTAACCCATTAAGGCTCCAGCATAGAGTTATATACAATAATACTACGTCGTGTCACTGCTCTATTGGTAGGCAAAAGCTGTCCACAGAAAAACTTGGTAAGAATTCCAGCAAAGTTTCGTGCCGTTTAAAGTCATGATATCAAACGCAAGGTAATCCCACCGGGCAGCAATTATTTTGTTTTGTGCAGATATCACCTTCTTTTTTTAGTTTTCATGTTCACCGTTGCCATAAACGCCTAATTAAAAAAAAAAAAAACCACAGACGCAAACCTACATTACTGTTTGGTACAGTTGTGTTTTCCTAAAATTCTATAAAATAAGCAAACTCTCCGAGCTGTATAAACACTATCACAGAGGTCAGTGACCACACAACGATAACAGTTGATCCATACTTATTTTCGCAACAAGCACATGCGACTTCGACTCCTTACTTTTAAAAGCCAACTCATTCGCAATGTTAAGCCGAAGACGGCCTATAACAACAATTACTGTCAACGAAACAATGCTTTCTCACATGAAACATATCCCCTCAGCTTCACACAGAAAAAAACCACAGAGTTAACATTTTTTAGCCTTATTCCAAGACCCTTTGTACAGCCAAAGTACCACTCCCAGGTAGGCAAGGCACTTTCTTCCTCTCGCTCCAAGCCCACCACAAGACCACGATCAGTCCCGCCTCTTTCCATCGCTAACTCATGCTGAGCACATGCCAACGGTGTAACACTATCTCCTTGCAATTTCACGTTGACTACAACAGCCGCCAGGACAAGTTAAAATAATTTAAATGTTTGTTGGCAGTCCGGATTTCGTTTGGTAAGTATTCATTCGTGTATTGGCCCAGCCTTTGTGTCCATTCATCCAATTGGTCCAGCAAAATTTATAGCCAGTGAGATGCAAAAGCAGTAAAAATGGTACGAACCATGGCAGTGACGTCAAATGCATCTCGTGAAAATCGCAACGCGCTTCCTTACTGATGCATCTCACGATAATCTCGTACTGTTTCTCACCGCTGCTGCTTATGCACTGGATCGACCCTACCAATGTAGCGTATAATCACAGATCCCTAGGCTACATATTTATAAAATGTACACAACAGACGAGGCATGGTTTTGTGGCCGATTTAAGAAATTTTGGAAGTACAATTAAAAAACAAAACATTAATTATTGGGAACAACTGCACTTCTTAGTTCCAAAATACGTTACCAATAACGAACACTTATCAACTCGTCTACTAAGTTTTTCAACTCCATGACGATATCTCGCCATTCACGTTTTGAGGCCTTGGCCTATCTTTTTCCATCACTTGATTCGGCCCCCCACATGACGCATGGAAGTCGGATAGATTTCGTGCCTTTTTGTTTTGTAATAAATAAGTTTGCCAAGAATTTATTACCCCATTATTCTTAAATAAATTAGCTTCAGGAAAATCTGCCTAATTATTTAACATCAAGTTATGTACGAACGGATTCTTGGGTTGGCAAAGTTTCAGCCAAATATCCGGGGCACGTTTGTAAGGTCATCGGCTCGAGGGACCACCTCATCAAGCAAACTGTCATGATTCCCATTTCAATAAATAGTTAAATACATCTGTCTATCAGCAAGTCTTTGTTATTTAAAACGTGGTCTTGTATGGAAGTCGAAGGTTTGATGGCCAAGACCCTGGCAGTAACATTTCAAGGGTATTTCAAGAACACTATCGTTCAATTTCAATAGTGTACTCTCGGAACACGGTACAACTGTGTGTGTACCAACACAGCCAATACACCAGTTGTGTACTAGCATTACACATTGTTTTTTTGTTTTTGTTGCTGCCACACAAACTGTGCATTCTTAGTTATCAACTAGAGTGTTGGCTCTGCTTGTACACAGTCACCTGTCACATACTGTCAGAACACA
>JAHWFP010167456.1:4700-17692 GCA_023313725.1 Lithobius niger | reverse complement strand
TTGTTAAAATTAAAAGGAATTAAGATTAGACGTCTTCGTATTTTTTTGCAAACTAGCGTACCACTGGAAAACAAGAGCTGACAAATATTGGTTTAGTTGAATGGGTGTGTTTCTAAACTTGAGGGAAGAGTGAGACGGATTCCTCTAAGCCACGTCCCACAACGTCATCAAAACCTATCAGTTTAGAAACTGCGCTGTCTCACTCAGCAATTAGTTTTGTCTCACTCAGCAATCACTTTAGAAACTGCGATGTCTGACTCAGCAATCAGTTTAGAAACAGCGCCGTCTCACTCACTAGTCGTTATCATGAGTAGAAAATTTAGCAATAATGGCTGCCACATCTATTTTCAGCGAGAGAAATGTTAGTGAAAACATACAGATGCTTATTAATCTCTATTTCATTGGATTTTGTTTCTAAATACAGATATTTTCAATATTTCACTTCCCTAACACAACTATTTCATCGACTCCCGGTGTTGGCAGCCATGTTGGATCAGCAAGTGATGAGGAAGTGAGCGAGAAAAAATCCGCATCACTTGGCTCAGCAACATCTCAGCTTTATGACGTCACGCTTACGTCAAGTGGAAGGAGTTTGCATCATTCGCCTCGAGTTAAGAAACAGTTTTTCTCACTTCCCTCTAGTTTAAAAACACCCCCAATGCAACAGCAACAACAAATCGGCAAATGCCCTTTCCCCAAACACCAAGACGCGAAGTTGAGAGCAAAAGATGGTAAAAGTTGTCAAATACTAACACGTAAAACAAGCACGCAGGTATGCTGAGTTATAGTCCTGGTTGTACAAATATGCATAAGGCGTATTTTTTATAGGCGCATCGAATCATTTCTTCTTTTTTATAATAATAAATAATAATAAAACATTTGTCGTGCAAATAGAGCACGACCGGACAGGTGAGGGCTGGAAAGCCACTTATAACCAGCCGAGTTACAACCAACAGAATTCTGGCCGAAGCAGGAATGGACACAGCTTGGCTCTCGATAAAAGTTTCCCGAAAGAGTTGACCGAAGGGGCATTGACAGTGAGTTCCGGCAATGAGTTCCAGGCTGGAACCACCCGGACGCTAAAGAAGTGATGCCTACAATTTAATTTGTGAAGTGGGGTGATCAATTTTTTGCTGTGACCCCTAGTTTTTGTACTAGAGCTCATTTCAAGTATCGATAGCTCAGGTGGTGTTAACCCGTGAAGAATTTTGTAAGCGAGGATAAGATCGGCCTTCAAGCGTCGAAGCTCCAAGGAGTCAAGGTTTAAACGTTTCAGCCGCTGGGTATACGTCAGATTTCTCAAACCGGGGATTGACTTGGTGAATCTTCTCTGCACCGACTCGATTCTGTTAATGTCTTTTAGCAGACCCGGTGACCACACCTGGCTTGCTAACCACCTGGCTTGGTGACCACACCTGGCTTTTTTTCGTTTAGTTTTTATTTTATTCTACAAAATGTGCAGACTGTTTGGATGCTACTCTTACATTGCATATTTGTGCATCCTATTCTAAACTAGAAGTAATAAATGGCTAAATAACCTACTTAACGTAATATAGCTTACGTACCTTATGAGATTCTGTATACTGACAAAGCAACGACAGTATCACCTGCTGAATGTTTACAATGTAGCTGCGGGTCGTTAGCCATTTTGTTTATAGGGTTACGTTAGCCTTCAGTCATGCAATGTTCTACAAATATGTTGATCAAAGAGATGAAGACTTGTATACAAAGCCTGTGGAAATGAGAGACGTAGTGTCAAATCGTGGGTAAATATTGTTAGAATTAGAGACAGTCGTTGGAACTTAGCGTGAATGATGACATCACACTTCATCATTGGGTGTGATGCTCAAGTTCCGCGAAATTGGATGAGGCTTTAACTAGACGCGGCCCAAGTTACTTGAAAACGTGTAATTAACGAGTTTTCACCAATTTGTGACAAGAATAATTATAATAAATGTCATGGTATCAGAGTAGAAGCGGAGACGTCAGGAAGGATAAAAGTTGGAGGGGTGTAACCAGAAATTTACTGACATGATTTTCCATCTAGCCAAAAAATTATGTAATTTTTCCAACTGATTTGCCGACTGGCCAACAATTTTGTAATTTTACCGACTGTTTTACTTGCCAACTGGCCAAACATCCTCCCCAAGACACCCCCCCCATAAAAACGTTCCTGAGTAAAAGAAAGTCAAGAGTCAATCCTTTCGAACTAAGCGAGTTTTTCTGAATTTAGTATACAATCCATTATCCGGTCTCAACCCCCATAAGTTAGTGAAAGAATTTATTCCTCCCCTGAAATGATTTTCCAAGGAATAAGGTCGTTTCGGCATCGTTTTCCTCAAAAAACGCATGCAAAATTAAACCAAAACGTGTCAAAAGACAAAAAAAAGGGGGGGGGGGGGGGGGGCACAAAAGTTGAGAATAGAATTTTGGCCCGCACTGAGTTGAAACAAATTCTAAAAAAAGAAAAAAAAATATCTCATTGGCTGTCGATCACAGGGGGGACACAAAATGGCCGCCAAGATTGGCCCATTTCTTCGAGATCTATCGACATAAAATTGGACTAACAAACGACAGAATACTCATGAAACGTAAGCCGGACGCTCCAATTGTTTAAATTGTTGTAAAGTCAGTTACACTACCAAAGTCGAACCGACAATACGACTGAAAATCGCAACGTTTGTTATAACATGTCATCAGGGCTACAGTGTCTGAATGAGAAAATGTATAGACATAAAATACCTCCAGACAAAAAGGTAGAGGTGATGATTATACCGTGGGATTCGTTGTATTCACAGGCTTACGAAAGTTGTGATATCCACCCAAAATCAAAACTGGTATTTAGAGAAGCCGCCAAGTTTCCAAAAAGGATCGGCCTTTGAAAGTAGTGATATCATTCAACCATGTTTTGGTTTTGGGTGGATCAAGCTACTGTGCGTTTACCATAATCCCATTTGCTGACCGCTTTTAGGAAATCGTCCCAACCCTTGAGCATTTTCTCGTTTGCTCGAAATAATGCACTTCCCCTTTTTTTGCTGGATTTCCCCTTTGCTATAATACCTTTTGCCATACGGACGGATTTGGCGGCATCCAAAAACTGCGCAGTGATTGTTCACTCCTGGTGCCCAGTTTCTGCGCCATCTGTCGACAAAACTAGTTACTGCTAGTTACTCCAACTGAAATCCAAGGCTATGGTATCTGGACACAGTATTAAAAGTTAACTTTTTTTTTTAATTTGATGTTAATTTAAATTTTTCTCTAACTTTCAAAAAAAAATTTTTTTTCTAAAGGTGGTTTAAAAATTTGGCTGCTCCAAGCGAAAGCGCTTCTGTGTATGCTCTGAATGGATCTCTCATTTTCGCTTAACCGTTTGCTCTACACTATTTACACACTAAAAGTAGTGTAGTCATGATACCACACGTGAAACCTCTGCTTATGCATGGGGCAACATTATGCAACGAAAGTTGGACAATTTTCTGTATTATCAAGTATTTCGAAAAATAAAACCTACATTTTCGGATCCCTCATTTTGGATGATTTTGGATTCAGAAAAGTGGTACCTATGTTGTGAAAGTGTAATTTTAGCATTTTTTTTTAGGTGGAAAGGACAAAACTTTCGTTTGAGGCAAGTCCGCACGTGTACCTTCACTCTCAGTCTACCCACCCACCCCCCTAAAAAAAAGTGTCAAAATTAAACTACAGAACATAGGGAACACTTTTCTGAATCCAAAACCCAATTTTGGGATCCGAAAATGTTGGTTCTATGTTTCGAAATATTTGAAAAATCAGAAAATTGTCTAATTTTCGTTCGGTGCATAATGGTGCCCCATGTATAAGTAAAAGTTTCATGTGTGAACTCATGACTACAATTTTTTTTATGGTTTTTAAACCACCTTAGAAAAAAAGAGACAAAAAGTTAGCCTAGAGAAAAATTCAAACCATCGAATTAAAAAAAAAAAGTTAAGTTTTAATGTGTCCAAATAGCATACCCCAGGATTCCAATTGGCATGACAAACAGTAACTAGTTCTGTCAACAGATGGCGCAGAAACTCGGCACCAGGAGTGAATAATCCATATAATTTTTCAAAGTCCAAATTGAAATGATACTTGACATTGTATGTATGGCAAACGAACATGTATGGCAGACGGGATTGTGGCTACTGGGCTATGATATTTGGGACCACCGGGATTATGGCAAACGGGTAGAAGCCGTCATCAAACGGAGAGCACCCTCACAAGAGATCATCGCAAAAGCACGCCATTGTTTTGGTTTCGAAGTAATGACGTCACCAACTCTCATCTTGAGTAATCTCATTGTTTTAATAATTCGTATTTTAACGTTCAGTAAGATTATGGGATCAGATACTTCATAATTATTATTCATTAAATTTGTTAAAAATTACTGGCAGGTTGAAACAAACCTTTTTTGTTGGCTTCGAAAAAACCAAGCGTCGTCTACTTCGAGGATTGGTTTGGGGCAAAGACGTCACCAACTGAATCTCGCTCGCATATACTTTAACACGGGAAATAGCTGTGCAGTTCAGTTGAGCGAACCGACCCAACAGAACGGTCGAAGGTCCCTGCGGACGGGGCCATCCTTTGATCGTTTGCGATGTTGGGTCCATTGTTACGAGAGCTGCTGGGTTTGAGCAAAGCCAAGTAATGACGACCCTACCAACCCACCGAAGCGTTGTTCAACCTGAATGGCCACACGCTTTTATTATTCATTGATTCCACACAAAATTTAGTTTAGTATAAAATCGGATAATGGCTTGAGACTCTCGAGCTTGCTTGCTCAGTCAGAGAATCGGTTTAATTCCCCCTCGCAGCCCCCAACCCCCCGCCCCCACGTCTATCGTCCCTTTCCACCGGCTAATGCTTTTAAATGGAGATTCGAGTCAGCTGCACGCCGGCCAGGCCATTAGGGGGTTTCTCGTCATGATTCGGTAATTCTCTGTCGAATGACAGAATCGAGGGGAAATGATCCGTGGATTTATTGTTAAATCCGTTTGATCATTAATTTCCATTAAAGGAAAAGGAGCATTGGTTGATAAAAATGGGTACCTACAAAAACAAGATCCGTGGATTTATTGTTAAGTGTTCGATCATTAATTTCCATTAAAAGAAAAAAAGGAGTGTTTGAGTCGATAAAAATGCGTACAGAAACAAGAGCAGCTTTGAACCAAAATTATACGCTAAAGCGGTTATATTTCAACAAACTTGACTTACGAAGTCTGGTTTTTTGTTGTTGTTTTTTTTTTAAGCAGGAACACAGAAAGGGGACATTTGTTCCGGAAGAATTATCTGAAGCAGACGACATATCAGTAACTAGATTAACTCTTTTTAACTGTTGATAAGGCGATTGATCGGTTTCGTGCAGACAGAGATTTGGCAATTGGTGAAGAACAGATAAAAAAATAAAAAAAGATTAATATTAAAGACAAAACGCCAACTGTGAAATCTCTTCAAGAGTAGCTGTATGAACCAGGATTTTGGTTTTTTGTATTTATTTCGTAGACGGAAATTGAGGACACTTTAAAAGCAAAATTTGAACTGCGAAAAAATCTTTAAAAAGATTAGCTTACATGAGAGAGGAAGTTTATTGAACCGAACCGGACCAAAAAGTTTCGACTTTGTGGTTGGGCTTGAAATGTGCGTCCGGACGAGGGCTACCCTCACACCGAGTTTCATCAAGTAAGACTGATGCTTTGTCGTCTTTACCCAATATCAGAATTAGACTTAACCTTATTATTAGTAGTCGGAAAATACGGTCCCTTATTATTCACATGCAACCTCAGACTTTCACACACACACACACCCACACTGGGGGTGGGGGGGGGGGGGGTGAAGAAGCACAAAAAATGTACCAAACGCGGTAAAAGATCAGAATTTTCAAAAGTACATAAAGGAACACCCGTCTTAGCGATCAAGGGAGTCTTTTCTTTTTTTTTACAATTAACGGTGTCGATGAGGAAATTAAAGACGCAACACTTGTTTTAGGTTAAGGACCCAAATTACTCTCAGGTCGCTTCCCTTCCATGTAGAGGTAAGGGCGCGTTTACGCAGCGACTCGCCTTTGCATTCGCGCAGCTAGAACTCAATCGCGATGGCAAAGGTGACATTGCCATGGTAACAACGCTAAATGGATTAGTTAAATCCGACATCGTTTGAGTAAATACTTGAAGTCTTATAATCCGTGCCAATAATATAAAGAATTCCTTATGACGAAACAATTTTCCCAAACGCTTCTGAACTCACGTTATTTGCTGTTTTCGTTGCGAGGCGGCAGACATAAAACCGCCGCCATGTTGGAATTTCAGATGATTTCTAGCTTCTAGCTGCGAGAATGCAAATACGTGTGGTTGCATAAACGTGCCCTAAAAGTCCTAACATCGTGTCTACCAAAACACCACGTTGAAAAATTCCTGACTTTTTCCTGACATTTTTGCATGTTTTCCTGACTCACTGACTAAGACTGAGAAAACCTCCTTCAGAGTGGCTGCTTCCGGAGGAAGCCAGTTTTTTTTTTTTTACGTGTTGTCTCTGCACTGTATTCCCACAATACCGTTTTCCACCAAAATCACAAAAGTAAACACATGTCAAGCCAGGTTTCTACTCAAATCCACCGCGAAATACTACGCAAAACTGTTTTCCACGAAACACAGAAGAGCAAAAATGGTGGGCCCAATGCGTAAAAAAATTATCAAAATAATAAAAAATAAAAAGTCTCTGCTAACAGATTCAGCTATGAATAGTCTTGATATTTACTATTTTGTCGTGTGAGAAGCACTTCTAAACGCATAATGTAGTAAAAAGTGTGTGATAAACAACACGTGGTTGCTCAACTATATAGGCTTCCCTACTAGGCCTAACAAACAAACAAAAAGCCGAATCAACGTGTGGTTCGAAGTATTTTTATTTTATCCAACATTAGCCCGTTTAACAGAAGCTAATATCTTCCTCACTATCCAGCGGTGAAAATTCCTGACCTAACATCCAATTTCCTGACTTTGCCCTGACTTCCTGACCTATCTTCTAATTTCCTGACTTTTTCCTGACACCCTGCCTAACCAGACAGACGAAAACTTCGTACGAAGCCGCGTTACGTTACTACGTGCCCACAAGGTCAAAACTGCTGCAATCAAGTAGTGAATGTAGCGTTTATTAACTGATTTTGACGTCTTTAGCAAACCATCCTGCACCGCTACCGCGAGCAGCCTCTAGTCTCGCGCCTCCGTTTGTTCTAAGGGGACGCTTCTAGTAACTAGGCTTAATGGCTTTGTTGCCCCCCCCCCCCCGGGGGTGGCGGGGCCCCAAGGAGACAAATTGGGTCCAAATTCCCATAGTTTTTCCGGTTCTCCCTCCAGGTTGGTGGTAACCCTGTCTGTATTAATGCGGCTGCCCACCCAAGTCAAATGGTAACAGGCTAGATTATTCCAGCGTCTGTCACCAAAGCAGGACTGGCAATGTTTATGGCATCTCGAGTTCTGGTGACATGAGAAATTTCTATGAGCCAAATGGAGCTTAAGCTTCCAAAGGAATTTATTTATTTTCCTTATTACGAATAAAAAAAAAAACCTACAAAAAACGCAGCTGTGTTTCGGGCGGAGTCCATCTTTATTTCCATGTTGTCCTTCCTTCCTCGCTTGGCAGCAAAAGATGATGGTCGTAAATAAAAAGGCCATTCCATCGAAGGTCAAAAAGTTCAAGAATGGTGTGACATGCGCACGTGCCTTCCATGCAAATGCTAACCAAGGCGTCAAAAAGTCACTTTAACGGCTGTTACTTATTTTTTTTCTTTCGCGAAGAAACAAATTGTATAATAATGGGTTCCGACTAAGAGCTTTAATGCAGGAAAGTAATATTTACATTTATAGCCTTTACCTTCTCCATACAATTACTAAAGAACACGAAATACGAGAGCTTGCCAAAAGGTTAAATCACACAAAGTGGCGTAATGAAACTACAAGGCCATGTCGGATAGGTGATATTGAAATACCTTTGAAGTTCGTACCTACCACAGTTAGAATAAAAACAGCATTGAAATTTGTGCTACAGTCAGGGACGACGCTAGAATCACTTCAGTGGGGAGGCGGCAGTGGGGCAGCAATTTTAGCCAGGGGGGCGAACCGAAAAATGCTCAAAAAAAAAATAAGAGTGAGAATAACCTTCTTGCAATTCTTTCTCACGCCAAACGTTCTTGACTGTTTTCTACACCATTTTTTTTATATGTATAAACCAGCTGAAAAAAAAGATGATTTTACAACTCTCACAGTAAAACCTAGGCTCTACTGATGTGACCTCAAGTCCTTCCTGTCGCTGTGAAGAAATTAACGTACTTTTCTTAATACGTAACCAGAATTTTCTTCGTTTATAGTCTGATTTTTGATCTGATGGTGGGGGGTGACAGAGGGAGCGGCCAAAAACTTAGGGGGGGGGGGGGGGGCCCCGCCCCCCTCCCTTTAGCGTCGTCCATGGCTACAGTGTTCTCAAAAGCTTGTCTCGATTGCTTGTTTGGTTTATAAGTTTGCTTGACACTCAGTTTGCACGGACGTTTTTCTGCTCCCGACAGATCAAGAACCCGCGTGCGGAAGAAACGATTCACTTGTGCCTTCCCTCACAGCAGCTTATCTTGTAAACAAACTAGAGGCCGTCAGGTGCAAAAATTCCTTCCAAACGCCGCGCTACGCGACCTCTGTAGGCACTGCACACGTTCCATAAGAGCCTTTAAAGGCGCCTGTTATGAAGCCTATCTCGCGAGCTGCTACATATAGCTGGCTTAAGTATCGTTTAGCTGCTGTGTTTAGCTACTGTGGTTATCTAAAAACGGCATCATTTGAGTAAATACTTGCAGTCTCATAATCAATGACAATAAAATAACGAATTCGTTCTGACGAAACTGTTTAGCCAGTCGCTTCTGAACTCGCGTATAGAGCAGTGACACGACGTAGTATTATTGTATATAACTCTATGCTGGAGCCTTAATGGGTTAGCTGCAAGGGGCACTGCAGAGAGAATCAGAAGGGAGTCTACTGAAGCAGATGTTGTGAAGAGTGATTTCTTAGACCTAAAACGCGGGTTTTTTTTGTTGGAGAAAACAACGTTATTTTAAGCCTAAGAAATCCGCTCGTCCGTTGTTTTTCTCTCCATTTTTATGTAGTGCGCCTTGTAGTTATGTCCTCCAAAACCTATACTCGTGCCAATATGGCGGCAAATGTTACTACTCTATTGACTGCTTTCATTGCGAGCCGGTAGAGCTAAAACTGCCGCTTGTTGAATTTCAGATGATTTTTAGCAGCACGAGGCGAGTCGTTGCTTAAATGCGCCCTAACTCTGAAAGACATTTTAGCTGTTGTGATGTTTGTCGGTTATGGTGGTTCGATGTTACGACCTTTGCTCTCATGACGTGAGAATAGTTTATGGTTTGTATAGGAATATTAACCTTTTGCGAGATTCTTACTACATTTAAATCTTCTGATATGTTCCCATTACAAACCAGGACTACATTTCGGCATATACGACTATAAGGTCTTCATTTGCAACCTGTGTTCTACGGCGATGATCTCAAAATGGACACGGCGAGAGAAAACATAGGGGAGGGTGGAGGATGAAATTTCCGGCTGAAAGCGTAACCGCCGAAGGCCAGCCACGCAGCAGTCTATGCTTAAACGCTTCAGCCTCAACTTCAGTAAAACCACACGCGCACTTCAAAATCAGAGCCTCAAGTTCTCATATCTTTCAGCACAACAAATTATCTTCCACTGTGAACTATTCGGCTCTGGTGGCGTTGGAATGATGTACTCGCATTACAAGCTGTCAACGAGACCACCTAGCGAACACGGGATAACTTTTTGGCAGGTTCTCACAATCTCTGGTACCTAAACGCTTAAAAAAATATCGACATTCTTTTCAATATGTGAAAACGAAAACATTTCCTTTGAAACATTACCAACCAATCACTCTGCTCGTAAATAAAGAAGTGATTGACAGAACCTTCGAGTTGCTTCCTATACAGGGTGGTCCACAAAAAAACTGACGACCCAACATTTTCTAAATCCAACTTTTCTAGTTAGCACCCCTCAGTACCAGGAGAGGACAGAAATCAAAGCTAATGAAACGGGGAAATTTCTGCCCTCTCCTGGTTCTGAGGGGTCCTAACTAGAAAAGTTGGATTTAGAAAATGTTGGGTCGTCATTTTTTTTTGGACCACCCTGTATATGCCCAGTGAAGTTTTGTGGCACAACACAAACTCATCATTCTCAATTACCAATTTCTCAAAGATAAAAACTGTCGGAAAGTTATACAAATATGATTTAGTTTTAATATTTAACAATAAAACCAAAAATGCTCCAGAACATCAAAATTAACGAGATATAGAACGGAACGTTCAACTCACAAAGCTTAGTGTTAGGGTGCGTTTACACAACGACTCGCCCTTCCATTCGCGCAGCTCTAAGCTACAAACCATCTGAAATTCCAAAATGGCAGCGGTTTCAGATATGTCGACTCGCAACGAAAACCGTCAGTAATGAGAGTTCAGAAACAACTGGGAAAAATTTCGTCAGGAGGAATTCTTTATCTTATTGTCACGGATTACAAGGATTAGAAGTCATTTACTCAAAACACGTCGGATCTACCTAATCAGGGTAGCGTTGTTACCACGGCAACGACAACTTTGCCATCGCGATTATATTCTAGTTGCGAGAATGGAAAGGCGAGGGTCTCTGCGTAAATGCGCCCTTACACATGCGAGCAATTTTTGAGGCAAGGAGGGGCCGAAGCTAACTTTCACCTAAAGAATTATGTGAATTGTGAAAAGAATCCCACAATTACAATAATGGATTCGAGTTGGCGGATGAGAAGACAGCGCGTAATTCGGTCCTTATACAAAGCTTTAGCCTTGGTGGCAAAGTGACGCGTTTTTCTTTTATAGTTTTTGTTTCTTTTTCTTTTTTTTTCGTTGCTCATCAGAAGTTTTACAGTGCGATTATGTGTCTACAGGAGCGTTTTTTCTTTTTTTTCGCTTCCAATAATGAATGTAATTTATCTTCCAACAGCTGCCCAGCAGCATATGGGCGGCAAATCTCAAAGCCCCTTCGACACTTAACGTCCCCGTTTCACTTGCATCCTGAATAGGGCTTCAGCCAGTCGTAAACATTAATGCTCCATTCGTAGGGACGAAGTTTAACCCAGTTACAGGAAGAGAAGACGGCAGGAAGAAAAAAACTCGGGCATGGATGAAAAGAAAGAATGACATTACACTAATAATGACAACGGAGCCAACATTGTGAACTGTTAAGAATGACAACGGAGCAGCAATACTGACGATAAAGTCCACTTTACCATCCTTACCAGATCGCAATGTGGAACAAGAATGACAAGTGAGCAGGAATAATTTTACTGCTTATCCTTATACTAGAGTTCCAAACAGAGCGAATAAGAAACATGACGCTGACAAACACAATACTGACGAAAAATTCACTAGTCATCTAATAAGCCAACAATGAAATGGTGGACACACTAATGACGGAAAGATTACATATTCACCCTTACGACTTCACAATATAACCAACATTGAAGTGCTAACCATAACAAGTGAGCACACTATTGACGAAAAAATGCACTAGTCATCATCAGAATATACCAGATTATAGAGCCAACATTGTGAACTGCTAAGAACGACTAGTGACAGGCAGCGATAATTTTATTACCCATCCTTAACGAGTTCAAAACTGGACTTGGACAAGCGTAAAATAAGTGAACACAATACTGACGGAAAAATTCACTAACTGTAAGCAACTAAAAGATGTTTTGTCAAATTGAGGATAAATCTGAAGGTTGCCGAAATCTTTCAAATTGTGGAAAATTTAAGGAAAAGGTGCAGGAATAAAGAAAAAATAAAAGTTAAAGGATGAGTATCCATCATTCGCAGAAGAGAAAGATGCATCAATAACGTTGATTTTATGATACTGCCTAGGGTAGCTAAGCAGCTAGTTCCTAGCTCGTAACGTTTTTCCCATGTTCAATCTCAAAACCAATTTCTCACGGCTAGCGAAAAATTGCGAAGGCCTATGCAGCTGAACGTTTACACAGGAATCCATGGTGATCTGAAAATTGTCTTTTTGTTGATTTAGGGTTTGCATGGGTCAGGACAAATGGCTAGTATGGGAGATTTTTTGAAATTCGCATACTACGAAATTTAAATTTCGTTTCTTTTCCATGTATCAACCAATGATTTCAAACAACAATGGCTTGGGCAATCAACCATGGTCATCAGATTTATTGTAAAAACCTGGAGTTCGTCACGCTCCCAAGCCGAAGCCATGGTGGGCCAGAAGGCGAGAGGGACAATTTTGCTGGGTAATTCCAATCGGAATTTCCTAGGATCTTTTATATGCCATATTCGACATGAGCACGACGCATCACAGAGCCCTTCTCTGCACGACTTGGGCAGGCGAGGTGACGAACGAACTGGTGGCGCTGGTGAGAGGAAAAATTTTCTCGTTTCTAGTGAAATTCCAAAAACTAAGATACTTATCAAAACGACGGATTTAAAGACTTTTTTAAAGTACCGTAAAGCCCTGGCAAAGCTACGTCCCACCCAAACAAAACAAAATGCTTTAAGGTGGTCAGAAATCGTGAAATTATCTAGCTGTAGCCTCTTCCCCCCCACCCCTCCTCCCGGGAAATGGCCATTAATCATAATTGTAACTTATGAACTACACGTCGTACAGAATATCAGTGTAAAATAGTAGAGTAATCTTAATTATTTTCTTTATTGCCCAAAACATTCGTTGTATGGAACGGAATTTTGCTCTTTCTGTATTTACAAGTTTAAAAAAAAACAACTTATTATTGCACTATAGAAATCAGATTATTTGCACTTTAAAGCAAAATTAAATCGATTGAAATCGATATTCCACTTCTGTTTTATAATAACTGAACCACTGTGTATAGCATTTTACGAAAATAAAAAATAAAATAAGCCCGCA
>JAHWFP010167454.1:11800-54063 GCA_023313725.1 Lithobius niger | reverse complement strand
AGGATCGGAAAAAAAACTGCATTTAAGTTTTCACTACTGGCATACCGATTTAATTTTATTTAAAATCAGTCTAGCTGTCTTTACTAACTTTTAGGTTAGGGGACGATTTACTTCGTGCAACAAGCCAACTTGCGAAGCTGGTTTCGTTAATTTCTGGCCAACTGGACATGAACACACTTCGGCTCATATCATTATCTGAGAAACTGCGTTTCAGTTTACATCTTGGAGGTGTTTTGACCTTATGGCGACACTGTAGCCAATCGAGGATCGTTGGGGCGTGGACAGTTTCCACTTGTTGCTGTTGTACTTGGCGCTGGCCAGAAGGATTTGTAATGCGATCCCTCCCATTCAAAACTTTGGTACTTGGCGACCGAACGACGATTGGTTGCCGCTCGTTAGGCGTCCGAGAGTCTGGAGACGCTTGGGACTTGACCACTCCCGGGGGGCTGGGCGGGGTCTGTTTACGTACGCGCTTTTTTGATTGACGCGCTCGGGGGGCTGACACATTCGCAGCGTTGGGGGCAAAATCTTGGTTCACAGTAGGTTTGTACTTTTGATTTAATGAATCAATCCCGGGGATTCCCAAAACCACATCGAAAATAGGCTTAGATGCTTTCGAAACGCAAGCCACTGTTTTTAACATTGCTCCATTCGTTAATTTGATACCTAGGTTCACCTGTTCTAAGATCACTATGTCGGAGCTTAGGACAGTGTGACACTTACGTTTTTGCTTTAGGCGTGGCCAACCTTTGGCCAATTTGGCACTGACGATTGAAACTGAACTCCCGGAATCGCACAAAACTTTAATGTTACGCTTTCCCACACTAGCATTTATAGTGCTGGATTTTAAAATAGTTAGGGCATCTTTCCCCACGAGAAAGCATGCATTAACGGATGCCGAAGCTTTGTTAAGTTCGGGGCAGCGATTGCGAAAGTGCGAGGCCGAGCCGCACACGTAACACGTTCTAACATTGTTAGATTTAACATTGTCGGTTTTATCAGTGTTAGCATCAGAGCTAATTACACTGTCACTGCTATTATTAGTCCCAACCGGGTTAGCTAATACATTTCGAGTTTGTTTATGTTTAGAAAAGACTTTAGAAGTCTGACTAGACGACGGAGCACTAGCTTGTGCTTTCCCTGTTTTAAGGGCCATATCGGCAGAAATTTGTTTATTTCTGGTTGTGAACTCGTCACAGAGTTTGGCTGCTTCGTTTAACGTACCAAGTTTAATTCGGTCCGGTAACCACTTGCGCAGTGCAATAGGACATGATTTAGTGAATTGTTCAAGCATAACTAAGTTAGCTAGCTTGTCGTAGCTGCCATTAATTTCAGCTAGGGACACCTATCTTGAAAATAGGGTTTCGAGTGCGAACGCATGTTCGTGGAACAATTGTTCGGGGCCACGTTCGAGTGAACGAAACTGAGCTTGCACGGCTTCCTTAGTTTGGACAAACCTTTCAAGTAACCTGATTTTGACTAATTCATAATCATGCATTTCTAAAACAGACATTTGATCACACACTTTAATCAAAAGTTCGCCGAGAAGGGGCTGTAGTCCGACGACCCATTCTGTCTATACGCTGCGTCTCCATAGTTTTTTCAAATATTTTTAGAAAACTATTAATTTCCGATTCGGAAGTCCATTTATTTACAAGTCTGACAGCGTCAGCAATTTTACCAGGTTTATTTACGGGAACACTATGAATTGGGGGAGTTACAGTACCACTGCTTGAGTTTGAACTACCATTAAGATTTGCAGCCGTTAGCCTTGCTAGTTCGATCTGCTTATCTAGTTTTACCAATTCACGAGCACTAGCGCGTTCGCTATTTTGTGCTTCTTGCTCCTTTAATAGAGCGTCTCTATCCCTGATTTGGGCCTCTTGGTCCCGTAACGCTAGTTCGTGCGCCATTCGTTTATCGGCGGCGGCTAGCTCAACTGCTTTTAACCTTAATTCTTCGGTTTTCAGCGCGAGCTCTTGCTCTTTGGCTGCTAACTCCTTCTTTTGCAAAATTACTGCTTCTCTTTTCTCTATAGCCGGGGCTAATTCGTCAGAGAGCTCGTCAACGGAAATTCTTTCTTCCTCGACGGCATTTTTCAAAATAGTTACGGATTCGTGTCTTGTCTCCGTTACGGTTAAGCCTAATTTCAAACAGGCCTTTTTAAGGTCTTTATACTGTATGTCACGAATGACGTCTTCAAAATCGTCCATGTTGAACGTTTTTAACTTTAAGCTTCAAAATAAAATTCTTATAAATGAAACTTCATTAAAATGCAGCCGCAAATTAATTTTACTTTTAAATTGAGCAGAGCGAGTTACTAAAAACACTTCTCTCCCAACTACGGTAGGTTTTAGCAAGAAATACACTTATTTTAGACCTCCTAGCACTCAGGTGTATAAACAACTAAAATACCTAAAAGGCTCTTAATCATAACACTCGGCTTGGCGGCCTTAAGCATATCCTATGCACACTTACCCCGTACACAATCACTGTGCGGTCAGTCTAGTCCAAATCCAAACTTCCCACCTGACGAATGAATCGGCTAGCACACTTCTACTTGCAGTAGGACGTCTGGTTGAAGCCTACTTGACTGTGACGATGGTTGGCGTTGTCCAAGGTCCACTGAATACGGCGACGGAGCTTTCTTCCCACTAGTGGTGAAATCCTCCTCGCTGCTTACGGTCCACGGCTTGTTGATTTCCAAACCGGGGGGGGTGGGGCTACTACGAACCTTGTTTCTCGGCTCCGGAACGGCTCAGTTGCGGGCGCTGATGACGGGCACTATTTTTGTCGGCAGTGCGGACATCGGGAATTGCATTGATTTTAGCGGCAATGCTGACGTCTGCTTCGGCATTGATTTTGACTACAATGCGGGCGTCTACTTCTGTGACTATGGTGTCGCAGTCACGGACATCTTTGTTGTTGAAGAATTGTTCAACACAAATGGCATAGTAGCATGGCAGGGGGGAAACGCTTGAAGGAACAGCACCTGTTCATCCCACCGCTGCCACCATTTGTAACGGCGGATGCTACGACGGAGTAGGTGCTTGTAGCATCGCCGCTCGCCTGGTGTAACTTGATCTTCTTACTATTACTTTGGGGTACTTTTTGTTTCAAATAAGCACAACAGCTACAGTCCCGGCGTAGGGAATGGAGCTACACTTGTCCTAATTTTGTAGGCTAACTGTAATAATAAGTGGTAACGCTGCCACCAAGGTGGGAAAATTAGGCTAGCTAAGCTAAGTTTAAGAGAATTGTCTTAATTTCTTACTTCTAGCGAACGATAGACGAGTAAACCAACTGGGTTTTAAACTCCTGGTTTTATTTTTGAACAAACATGTTAAAAATCAAAACGCACTTTACATTTACATTTGGCAAATTTACAACTGGATTAGTTTATAAATAACACGGGGAATTTACAATAAAATTCTAAACTAGAACAAACACGATGTTCAGTTAAAACATTTTCAAATAGAAAAAGTAAATTTGGTTAGGCACAAGGGGATTTCGCAAAAGAGCCCTCTAAATTACGAACAGCCTCGGCTGTCTAGTAATAGTAGACCTAAATGACAGTTATGTTTCAACCGTGAATTAACTAAGCATTAAACCTCCCAGAGTTGCTGTTGATAAGTCAACTCCTTAAATTATAGAGCCGCGGCTGCTTATAAAGTGGACCCGAGCGTTTAATCAAAGCAACCTTCCACGAAGATCAAACCGTCCCTGTTTACATTAAACGGCGTTTAAAGAAACACGAAAAATAAAGCTGGTTTTTAGTAAGGGACCGTGAACCCTTAAATTATGGCTGCCAACGTCCGAAATGCCGTTTGGCTTGACACTCCATAAATTTACTTTCTAAAGCTACGAGGTTTAGTTAAAATTAAACTATAAATTTTGACGTAAAGTCCAAAAAATAAACTTTTAAAGTTAAACTAAGTACGATACGAACCACTACCTTTGCCCGGCATGGCAACAATCGGACCGCGGCATCTCCACTCCCGACCGGCGTAGCGACCTCTAGCTTTGAGAATCCTTGAGCTGTGCTAACGAGTGTCTCTGGGTTTGGGGTTATATACTCATTACCGGAAGTTGGCGCGGACGCCGAGGATAGCTTCGGAGGGGGGTGCGGGGAAGAGAGTCGGACATCTGGAGGAGGAGAGACTGACCCAAATCGGCCGAGCTGTCACTACCGGAAGTTGGAGTAGCAGCGCGGACGACCGGGGTAGCTTGAGCGCTCTGACTGGCTGACGGAATTGAAGTAGTGTTTTGGTTGGCTGGATTCGAATTGACAAAGGGAATTGCCGACTTGAAACTTAGAGGCCTGGCTTTGAATGTGCAAGTGAGTTTTCAACTCATAACAACGTGATTTTTAGGCCTATTAAAATAAACTACGGAGTTTGGGAAACGGATTGCTATATACAAGGCATGTTTTTAACGAAGGATAGCTAGTTTGTTTACCTTTTTAGAGGTTCGCTACGGTCGGAGTTTGGATGGAGATGCTATAAAAAATAAACATAAAATCATACACTGGGTCCACGAAAAATATACAAACATAAACATGCGAGCTCCGGTAGGGTTCATGGCAAGAAGTTAAGTTTACCAAAATGCATTAAGTGCACAAATCAAAAGATTAAATATTCCAGCTAGTTTTTAAAGGGCTAAGTGCAGTTTAGGTTAGAATTTAAACTGGTTTGAACATCGGACATTTTTCATAAATAAGCAGAGTCGTCACTTGTTAGAAATAAAAAATATCGTGTGTTGACAACATCTAAAACACAACTAAGCTGAAAGGTGTTTTGGCTTTATGCCTAAAAAAATATACATTATTTACATTTTTAAATCGTAATCGCCATACAGACGATGCTCTTCTGGTAGGTAAGAGTGCTGCCCTCAGGTTTTTTCTTCGGTGGTGTTGAGGTGTCCTCACCACGAGTGTCTGATACGAGACCGCGTTTACAATGGAAGCTTTTGAAATAAAGTATTTAAAAAGCACTAGTTTGAATTTACAACATGTAATTCGGTTTCACAAGTTTTTACTAAAACGACGTTTGTGTTTCAGAATAAAACAACCACTTAATTTTTCGAATAGAAAAAGCAATACTGAACGCTCCGCAGAGTCGTCCGCAAGATTGAACAGCCCAGGCTGGTTACAATCTATCAAACAGTATGCTTCAAACACGCATGAAAGATCAACCGTTTCACAGTTTTGTTTCTAAGTGATAAAACAGAGCCTTAAACCTCCCAGAGTTGCTGTTTACAAGTCAACTCCTCAAATTATAAAAGCCTCGGCTACTTATAAAGTCCGTCTGGAGTGAATAACCAATGAATCCCACACAAAGATCAAACCGTCAGTTATTTGAATTAAAAGTTTTAAAACAAATAAGAAAGATTTTGGTTTTTAGTAAGAGAACCACTCTGACGTTATGGGGTGAGAAACCTAAGATGCCGCTACAGGCGTCACCACCATAATATTCCCTAGCTAGAGAGAGTTTAAGTTACGTTTATGAACTAAAATTTAGACTTGGGGGTCCTAAATTAAATTTTCAAAAGCTAACAACAAACATACGAACCACTACCATCGTGCCCGGCATGGCATTCCCCGGACATGGCGTCTCCACTCCCGACTGGCGTGACCCTTCTCTAGCTTGAGATCTGTGAGCTGTGCTAACTATGCATTCTGGGGCTGGGGTTTTATGCTGGAGAGGAGGGAAAGCGCGGACGTCGAGGATAGCTGCGGGGGTCTGATTGGCTGAGGGCCTCGAGAACAATGGAAAGTGGGAGGACAAGTCGGTTGAACAAAGGGACTGGGTGCAGAGCCGTTTGAAGGAGTAGGAACATGTAAAACGGAAAAAGATAGGCCTGTTTTGAGTTTTACTCAATTGAACTTTCGGAAATGGGCCTTTACTTTGTATTATTGGCTACGGATTGAATATTTACATGATTGCAACGTGGTTAGGCTCTTGTTAAAGCTTGTTACTTGGCTTTGGGTAATGTCTAGAACATTACTATTAAATTAAACAAGCTTTAACGGTAACCTGTAGTGTTAAACGCCTTAAACACCACAACTAGTTTTGGCTGGGGAGGGGGGCAAAATTGGGTAATTCGAAGTTTTTGCACAGTTTGACTTTCGGATTTGGTTTGAACAGATTTTTTTAAGAATTCTTTTAGTGTTTAATAGTAGATCAAGCTATTCGTAGGTTTTGGTAGGTCTCAGTCAGGTCCAGAGGAGAATTAAAATAAACATATATACACTGAAAAATTCGTGTCCGGTAGAATGCCAGGTCGTATTACGTTTGGACATATGGTAGCGTTTCTGGGGGCAAAAGATTATTATAAAAAGGCTAAATAAATGAATAAATAGTTTAGTTTAATTATATGCTAAAACGTCGAACCATATGGTTTGAACCATAAAGTTAACGGACAATGTTTGATCTAAGTGGAAATTTTTCATAGTAGTTGCGATCGTTCAAACACAAAAAATATCACACTTCAAAAATGGTTGTCACTATATGGACACATGGTTCAGTACATTTCTCCTAAAACACAACTAAGCTAGAGTTTGGGCTTTATGCCCGAAAAATACGAGTAATAAAAGTACATAAACACAGAGTTCAAATAACAGCAATGGCGGCCATGTTGAAGGTGCGATGTGGTTTTGGGGTGATCTTCAAATGTGAATTACTGCTAGTTCCTGGTGGAAAGTCCGGATTTGGGCTTCCCCAAGCATCTTGTATTTGGGCAAGCTATAGATGTTGAAAATTTGGAATGATTCTGTCCATTAACAAAAAAACGGCCAGATGTGCCTCGGCGAGGCATTTTGGATGCCTCAAGAAAAAAAATTTCAATTTTCTTGAAAAACAGGCGTTTTTCGGTGGCGCTCGTTTACATTATACTTTGGACTAATGGTAGCGTTTTGGGGGTAAAAGATTATTATTAATAAAGCATGAAAAGAATAAACAGAGTAGCTTAGTGAATGCTATAACGCATTTAAGTTTAAGTCGAATAAATAACTTCAAAGTTAAAGGACAGGTGACGATCGCTGTGGAAATTTTTCATGAAAGTTGCTGCAGTTCAACAAAATAAAAAATATACTTACAAAGTTATCTGTACAATTAAGTATGAGGTTAAGTACCTTCGCAGAGGAAGCCCCTCCTATTAAACACTAAGCTAATGTCTTTAGGCTTTTTGCCCTAAAATAAAAGCAATAAAAATAGAAAATACAAGGTACAAGTTATAATAATGGCGGCCATGATGAAGGAGCGCTGCGGTGATTTTGGAGTGATTTTCAAATGATGATATTGAAAGTTCAGGATGGAATTCTTGAAGTTTGGCTCCCTGAAGACTTGGATAATGGATCTGGCTTTTAAAGGGTTCTAAGATGGGCCGTTTCTGACCATTATAAAAAAATATGGCGGAGGGTTAAAGACAGGTCTTTCGGCGTTTGAAGCGCTCAAATAAAAAAAATGTTTCACGAGTTTTTTGATCTTTGGAGGTCATGTATCCTCTCCAATCGTTTTTCGGCAAGCCGACATTACAGCACCCAGTCCCTTTGTCAAACCGTCTTCTCCCACTTTCCATTGTTCTCCAGGCCCTCAGCTAATCAGACCCCGCAGCTCTCCTGCCCGTCCGCACGAACTTCCGGCCTCTAGCATAAAAACCCCCGAGCCCAAAGCATCCACAGCACAGCCCCGAGCAGCGCTCGGGTGAGCACAGCTCACAGATCTCTCAAGCTAGAAGGGTCACGCGAGTCGGGAGTGGAGACGCCATGTCCGGAGAAGGCCATGCCGGGCAGAATGGTAGTGGTTCGTATGTTATAGTTTAGCTTTTGAAAATTTAGTTTAGGCCCCCCCCCCCCCTATTCTAAATTTTAGTTTAAATGTAAACTTAAACTCTCTAGCTTAGAGAAAATTGTGGTGGTGTATGGTGTTGGACTGGTGACAGCCGTTGGGCTGGTGACAGCCTGTATGCGACCGGTTAACCAGTTAGCGACCCACTTTAGGGTTGGACCACAAATGTCAAAAATTTTTTATTTATGTATTAAAAGATAATGTGGTATCTGGTCAAAAGCTTTAACAATATCCATGTAGAAAATATCAACGGGTATGTTTTCGTCTAGGTCATTATAAAAGTTTGCATAAAAAGCCAATAAATTTGTAGTGGTAGAAAACCCAGCCCGAAACCCATGTTGCGTGACAGACGGTAGTTGTTGGTCTTCCACTAATTTGGTGATATGTCTACACAAAATTGATTAAAAAATATTACCCAATTATGACGTAATATTTATAAGCCGATAGTTTTGAGGATCGTGCCTACTACTTTTTTTGAAGACGGGCGTAACATGGGCATGCAGCCATTGGTTGGCACACAATTGTTTGAAATAAAAAGGTTAAAGAGAGTGACTAGCTTTGGAATGAGAATTTCTTTGAGTTTTATCAGAAAATCGGTGGAAATTTGATCTGGCCCCGTTGCTTTACCTGTTACCAATTGTTCAAAGCCTTCCGTCAAATTTTCTGTAGTAAAGATTAATGGTGGGATGCATACGTTGGCAGGAGAAATAAGGGGTAAAGGATGATGGCGTTGCCATGGTTGCGTAAAATTACTAGCGAAGGTATTTAGAATATGGGCCATACTTAGTGGATCCGATATTTGTTCATTCTGTTGGTTTTTTAAGCGGGCCTATGGGTATTTTTGTTTTTTGCATACCTTTAACGTACTGAAAAAAGGTTTTGGAGTTGGTTTTAGCCTGAAATGCAAGATTTTCCTCAAAGTTAGATTTTTCGGATTTCAATAGCGATTTTATTGTCTTAGCAATATTGTCACTTTCAAGTTTTATTTTTATTTTTTTTGTTTCACGAAACCTGCGCCAGGCACGCCTTCGTTTCCTAATCAGCTGACAAGAGTCCCAGGCACAAGCCGCTACCACTTCATCAAGAGGCGTTCCACACCCATACGCCCATGATGCGGCCAACGCTCTCAGTTCATGAGCTCTTATGTCTTTCAGGATGTCAGTATGATCTGGGCCTTCTTCGTATGCTTTCTTTATGACCGCGCAGTTCCACTTCCCCATCCTAGCCGGTGTTACCGGTGCAAGCAAAGCTTTTCCCGATTCACCGTCTATATTCAAATAGAGTGGTGTGGCTGTAGTGTCGCCTCCACCAACCCTTTTGCAATGCTCCGTTCGCTCTCAGGTAGCATTTAACTGCTCTAATGGGGCATTGAAGTCTCTCCTCATCTTCTCTATTCACCACTGGTGCCAGTGCCCTAATCCTGATCAGTTGTGGTGTGACGTCTGGTCTCGAATTTTTGGCTCGGAAGTGCGCTGGGAATGTAAGCGTCATCGCAGAGAAATCCCTGGAGAATCGCATGTGTTGATCCTCCCTCGATAACGCTGCCAATTCACTGTCCACTGGCAGTTGCAAGCGCTCTTATGCATCAAGAAAGTCATTGATGCGGTTCCCAGCGGCTCATAAGGTGGCCCCGATAAGCTCCTCAGAACCAAGGGAAGATTCCACTTTGGGAAGAGACTTCTCACTCTAGGTCTTCCATTCTTGAAGGCTTGTATCAGCCTTGAGATAACCCTGCTGGTCAGAATCGGTTTGTCTCTTAAGATGGATACCACCGAGTTAATAGCCGATCTGTATCCTTTAATAGATGTTGGGGCCAATCCGCTATCGTACAACTCCAAGAACTCGCCCAGGTCGTTCTCCGAAGGGTTACATGGCTCCAATCCTCTTTCCGTGCACCATCCGTACCATTTTTTCTACTTTGTTTCGTATTCTCTCACTGTTGATTTTCGGTGGCATTGAGGAATTCTCTTGACTACCGGGTACGAAAACCCTGCGTGTTGAAGGGACCTCTTTATAGTTTCCATCCGTGAAGGTGGAGAATATGTGGTTGTGGATAGAGTTGTCTCGTTCCTCTCCCTTGGGAAAGGAAGTTCTCCATAATGGGTAGTGGAATCGGTTCTTCTGACGCTAATTCTATCAGGTCCACGAACCACGGTGCTCCTGGCCACCAAGGTGCAATCAAAATGAGTGACATTTTGCTCGATCGGAACTTACTGAGTGTGTCCTGGATCAAGAAAAACGGTGGGAAGGCGTACCCGGCGAGTCCGTCCCAGTTTATCGCTAGTGCATCCGTTGCCCACGCTCCCTCGTCTGGGAAAGGAGACACAAAGTAAGGTAGCTGTGTGTTGAGTCTGGTCGCGAACAGGTCGAGATGCGGGGTGCCCCACTTGGTAAAGAGAGCTTTGCACACTGATGGATCTAACATCCACTCCGTAGTCGGGGTCATTGATTTTCTGGACAGAGCGTCTGCTCATACGTTTAACTTTCCTGCAATGTGTCTCGGTTGTAGTGTGATGTCACATCTGTAACACAGGTTGAAGAGAACAGAAGTCTCCTCCATCAATGCAATGGAATGGGTGCCTCCTCCCCTCTTGACGTACGCCACAGCTGTCGTGTTGTCCGACATTATACCGACACACTTCCCCTGCAGTTTTCCTTCCCAGGCTGTAATGGCCAATCGTACTGCGTTGAGTTCCAGGACGTTGATGTGTAACTCCTTCTCCTGTTCCGGCCACCACCCTGATGCTTCGGAGCTGTTCATGTGCGCTCCCCAGCCCTCCATTGATGCATCCGAAAACAGTAGGAAGTCTGGGGTCGGCTCGTGGATAGGGACTCCTTTCGTCAATGTCTTTTCCTGCATCCACCATTCTACGTTCCACCGTGGGATGTTGTCCAGGGGTATCCTGTCCATCCAAGTTACTCTCGGTGACCAATTCAGCTTCCTGAACCAGTGTAATGGCTTGGCTTGCCACTGACCCCACCGAACCAGTCTTGTTATTGAGTCCATTGAACCCAGAACTGAAGCAAGGTCGATTGCGGAGATGTGTGTCCTGTACAGAAGTAATCCCATTTCTGCGATGGTTTTCACTGTCCTTTCTGGGAAAGGGCGTACCAGCATGTTCCCTAAATCGAACTGTGCTCCTAGGAAAGTGAATACTCTCTGTGGGGTAAACCAAGACTTCTTGACGTTGCGCCTAATCCCAACTTGTGGAAGATTGTGATGCATTGGTGGAGATTGCCTACCAATGGCGTCTCTGACTCGTTGCAAAGCATACAGTCGTCCAGATAGGCATGCGTTCAAATGTGTAATTCGTGCAGACGGCATAGGACAGGGTGTAGGATCTCTGAAAACAAATGGGGCCATCGATAGTCCGAAGGGGTGGATCACAAAGTGGTAAGTAATTCCTTTGGAGTACACTCGGAAAAGGTGATGCACGGGGACGTGCAGATATGCGTCTTCTAAATCGATGGTCACCGTGAACTCCCCTTTCCTCAACGCCTTTCTGATGGAATCTATCGTTTCCATCTTGAAGTGCTCCTTCTTCAAAAACGAGTTGAGTCTTCTTAAGTTGAAGATGAGCCTTGTGTCCCCTCCCCCACCCTTCTTTGGTATCACCCTGGCCGGGCTCCAGAATCCTTTCATGTCGGGTGTTGAAACCTCTATTGCCCTCTTCTCTAGAAGTTTTTTCAATTCTGCGTCTACTAGCTCGTCTACCGGTCAAGACGTGATCCACTCCGGCGGCTTCACAGTAAGGGCAGGGGTGGAGACGAATGGTGGGAAGTAGCCCTCTTCCAATGCTGATATCACGAATGTGTCTGCCGTCAACTTTTTCCACTCTGACAAGTGATATCGTAGCCTTCCCCCCACCTGCCGGTGAATGGGGGAAGGTACCTGTACTGTGACGTCAGTATCTTGAGTAGTGTCTTCTCCTACGGCCTCGTGGAAATCCCCTACCTCTTCGGTTACCCCCGCTGCCCCTTCCTCTTGGCTGAGGAAGGGCGGGTTCCTGAAAGGGAAACGGTTGACGCATCTCAATCTGCGCTGGCTTCTTGTTTCCGTTGATATAGGGATTGTTTTGTGGGAAATTCCCTGGAAAACCGAGCCGTTTAGGTGTGGCGGGGGCGTTTTTGAATTTTTTCTTGTCCCGAAATCGTGTTGGCAATGGCACGTGTCTTGTCCTTGAGTTCCGGAGCGAGCTGCAGCAGTTTTCCATCGAAAAGTTCTGCCGACTTGTGGATAGGGAGTAGCCGTAGCTGTCCAATGGTGTCCACGGGGATCCCTTGCGCAGATTCCAGGGCTGCGTCTCTTCGACGAAACACCGATTTCATGAGGAGTCTCGAACCCCAGTTGAACCCATCCTTCTGGAATGACGAGGCTCTTTTCATAAGTTGCATACATTCGTTGAAAGTTGGGTCGTTAAGCACTGTTGGGTTATTACTAGTGATCTTCTTAACTGCTTCAGCGGCCGTCGAGTAAGCCAAATCAGCGTGAGAGTTAGATCGAAGCGTGTTCCGAAGTATGGTTTCATCTTCTTCCACGGTGAACAGTGGTGTTCGGATAAATGCCGGCATTTTTAAAACTGAGCCTAATTCCATGTATTGCTTTTCATGAACATACTCTGCCTCAGAAAAGGTTTTGTACCCGTTTTTCCCTGGTGCGTCGTTGCCAGTCAACTTGTAAAAAAATTTTGACTTCTTGGGGTCATGTGGAGGTATCGGTAAAGAAGCTGAAATATTCTCTTCAAAATTCCTGGTAGCACTTTCAGTGTTCATAAGTTGCCTAAAAAGTACCTATGATTGAGGCAGGTTGTGTGGGACCTGTTTTTGGTAGTCTGAATTCATGCAGGTCTCTACAGGTGGGTCCTCGGGGTCAGGAGTAGGAGGCATGAAACGTTTGCAGAAACGAATATCCGACAGGTGTCTCCCAGTGTATTACACAAAATCCCCCCAGGTAGAAAACCTGGTCCCTCATTGAAAATGTCGTCTGGGATTTTCGAATTAGAAAAATGTTGATTGCCTGGTTCAATTTCCTCCTCTTCTTCATTGAAGGCCACATTGGTTGGGGAGAAGGGGGGGGGGGGGGCGGCCGGCGGTGACCTTCATTAATCCCCCACGTAACTGTTGCTGGCGCGCGTCGGACTCATTATCGTGTACATTGTAATGGCCGCCATCTTGTCGCCAGTCGCGTGCCACCGAGTCGTCATGTCGCCAGTCGGCCTTCTTCCGTCGCATGTCGGCTGTCGGAGTCGGTCGCGTGTCGGCTGCCGTCCTCCGTCGATTGTCGGCTGTCGGTAGTCTTTGCGTGGTCGGCGTGGTAGTAATCGTCGTGGTAACCGTCCTCGTAGTTGCCTTCCTCGTTTTCCATATCATATCCCTCGTAATCCTGCTGACGATCGTCGTTTTTATTAGGCTTGTCTGCAATAAACTGTTTAAACAGTAAAGAATCCAACTTCTCTTCTTGTTTCTCCCCCGTCTTGTCGCTAACTGTGTCGGTTAACGCAACTTTTTGAGTTGTACGGGTAGGGCCGTTCAAGCTCAAGTCGATCACACTATTTTCAGTCAACGACTGTTCCACGTTAGCCCTATCTCCCGGCTCGTTTCCGTCCTTCACAAGTGACGATCAGGAAAACGAGCCCAACTCGTTCCCCATTCGACGATGGGTGTGAGAACGCACATCTTTCACCGATTGCGTATTACGGAGCGGAGATCCGTGGTAGTTGATCGACTCTTTTCTAATTTTAGCAATCTTACTACTCTTACCGTGCCCTTTATCTTTTATTGACGATTTAGGTTTATCTGTGGGTGCAAACAACGTTTTCGTGCTCGGATTTTCCTTACTAACATCCGAATTGCCGGAATTTGTGCATATTTCATTAGTTTTCTTACCGACGGTGTAGATCGTCGCTCTTGGAAGAGTGCGTTTTTCCCGTTATAGCGCTCTCCTTGCTAGGCGTTCCTTTCGACAAAGATGGCGTCTGTTGCACCATGTTAGTCAACAACTCTTTGTTAGACGTCGCCATTTTTTCTAACATAATATCGGCAAACTTAGACAGTTTATCGTCGAACGATTTGTCCGCCGATTCGAATTTCGTCTCCAATTTCTTCTCGAGTGATCCCTCCAAGGAATATTTTACTTCTTGCCGCATTTTATCCATTCTAACATTCATTCTCGACGCAGCAGTTTTGCTGGCTGCGTGCACGAGAATCTCCATTTTTGAAGAAGATGGCGGCAACGCGTCTTGGGCTGGGAATCCGTCGAACGAAGACCCTGAATTAGATGCTTCATCAAATATTCCATCACACTTAGTATTTTTTGTATACTGGCAGGGCCGTGCAGTTCACACAAACGCATTTTTGCTTACTGAAATCGCACTGTCTGCAACGCCTGCATGCTGGGTGATGATCGTGAACGTTCTTTCTGCATGAACACTCGGTAAAATTGCCGTCTTCGATGGCTTTAATTATCTTGTCAATAGTTTTCATACTCGGAAATACTGTAGCACGATGCTTCCTGCATCAGTGCTCAAGCGATGTGAGGGAAAGATGGCGGCACACTGTGAACAAGGGAGACACAGTGGTGCACCTAGCAGGAACTAGATGAAACTAGAAAATGTTTAAGAAAGCCAAAAACACGGGTGAAATATTTTATCTTGAGCATGGAAATCTAAAATTAAGCGATTTTAGCACGGATTACTGAAGGCAAGTATTTGCAGATAGTAAGAAACAGAGATCGCTCGTCTTCTTAGGACACAGAAAGACCGGGCTGTAGAAACTGATTTTGTCTGGCTCGGGGGCTATCTGTATGGCCTGATTGGCCAGAAGGGACGAAATCTCGTCTGCTAGAAGCGGATCTGGTTATGTTTCGTCGGGCCATGGTGGGCGTCTTAACAGAGGAGGGCGGGAGAATGATGGGAGGAATACGTGGCTGACGATGGAAAGGATTGTTGAATCGTCGGTGATGTCTTGCCAAGCCGATTAGAAGAAACAGAGACGGCTGCCCACCAGCATTGGCAGCTGATAATTGTCAGCGTTAAGACCTGGATCGTTGTGGGGTTTGGGGGAGTGGCGGCCGTGTCGTACTTCGGCCATAAGGGCATCCGCGCCCATGACCCTTGTTCTGAAAGGGCGACCGAGGATGACGTGGAGGAGAAGCAGGTGGACAGATATTGGAACTAGGAATGTGCCGATTATCGGAGGCAAAACCGATACATCGGTACTGTCGATGTCGACCTCCGAAGTGCCGATACAACATATTGAATCGCATGTAAGCCGCATTTTTTCGATTTACGCGAAAACGACGATAATTTCGCTAAATATTGATCGATTTTAACGTTCAAATACACCATTTTAACCCTTTTGTCGCCAGCTTTCCAATGGTACAAACCACAAGTCACAAGCTCCACCCGTTCTGAAGTTATTTATAAAAAGCCATTTAGCTTACATTTTTAAACAAACGTGGCTCGCAAATGGATGAGAAAAAATGTTGCTCCTTGGTAATTTTAGGACCAATATATAGTTTTACCATATCAACATTTTCACATATTTAGATTTTTACATCTACAATTATGCATAGTGTTTCGTTGCGTTTACTTTTTTTTTTTTGGGGGGGGGGGCCCCCCCGTAAGGTCGGGGTGCAGGGAGAAATGCTTTCTACTACATATTTTTTTCATTTTCCTCAATATATTTTTATAAGGCTATGTTAAATACAAGTTTTTTTCTGCATTACATCGGCAGCAGAAAGTATATAACATTTTCATTTTTTGCAAAATAATCATTTTTTAGTTATATCGGCAGTTTATCGGCATTCAGTTTTGACAGTAATCGGTGTCGGAACATCGGCAAAAAAGCTACACAGGCACATCCCTAATTGGAAAGGGAAACCATGCACCAGTCTTCTTGGGAATCAAATGGGGCCAAAGGACCAATCGAGCGTTGTCCCTTTGATTTGTAGGGTTTTGGCTTACGAGTGATGTAAAGTTGGGGAGGGGGCGAGTTTCAGAATGAGACTTCGAAAAACAGTGTCCGTCTCTTAAACAGGTTGGTTACGGAAGTGCATGCCTAGTGGAGCCATGGAAATTGGGTGCTGTGTTCAGAGCGATATCGCGTAGTAGGAGAGTGGAGTTGAACAATGCACGTGTAAACCAATTCATAGAATGGAAGGTTGCAAAATAGGGCTTGCGGAAGACCCGACTGAAGAGAACGGCAATGGATTATGATCAGTTTCGATGTAGAACTTAGTTCCATACAAGTGTGGCCTAAGTTTGGCTACTGCCCACACGAGGCAAGCACATTCTTTTTCAGTTGTGCCAAAGTTTTGTTCTCTGGCAATCAGTTTTCTGGAAATGTAGAGGCACGGATGCTCTTCTCCACCCAGAGTCTGTGAAAGGACCACGCCCATTCCTCTCTCACTACAGTCACACTGGACCGTGAAAGGTTGATCAAAATCGGGTGCTCTTAGCACTGGATAAGAAACGAGGGCTCTCTTGAGAGTGTTAAAGGCCTCCTGTCTAAGGTTATCCCACAAGATGGGGTCTGGACCATCTTTCTTTAAATTATCTGTTAGAGGCGCACAAATTTGAGCATAACGGTGCAAATAGCGTTGATAATAACCAACTAATCCTAAAAAGGATCTAACATCTTTTTTCGTTTGGGGTCTGGCAAAATTTTGCACAGCTAAAACTTTCACTTCAGAAGGAGAACGACTACCATCGCCAACTTCATGTCCCAAGAAGGTAGCTTTCTGACAAGGCACTTGACTCTTAGTTGCATTTACAGTATGTCCTGCTTTCTTTATAGCAGATAAAAAGATGAATACATTTTCGAGATGTTGGGGCCAAGTTTCGGCTCCCACACCTGTGTCATCCTGGAAGGGTGTGACAAACTCTTCCATCCCTCTGGCAATTTGATCCATGAGCTTTTGAAAGCAGAACGGAGCATTTTTCATCCCCATGTTCATGATCGGGGGCTCAAATTTTCCAATAGGGGTTGTGATGGCTGGAACTCTAGAGGCATTTGGGGTCAGTTTTACCTGCAAAAATCCTCTATTTAGTCAAAAATCGAGATGTACTTCCACTTGGAAGCTTTCTCTAAACACTCCTCAATACTAGGTATTGGGTAATCTTGTGTTTCAGAATTGTTATATAATTCTCGGTAATCTGCTACCGGTCTAGGTTTAGCATCTTCTTTTTGAACGACAATCATGAGACTACCGTGTGGGGAGTCTGTTTCTTTAAGCAGACCAAGTCCGAGCATTCTCTGTACTTCAGTAACAATCAAGTCTTTTTCAAACTTGCCATGTCAGTAATACTTATTAGGTTTCACCTTTTCATCAAGCAGTTTGATGTCATGGGTTACTAAATCTGTACAACCTGGGAGTGTAGAAAATACTCCTTCAACTTTTTGAAATAAATTCAATAAATCTAATTTCTGTTCTTCAGAAATGTCACCTATTCTTTTGGGAAAAATGCAAGCACTGGAACAAAGTATGTTGAACAGGAGAAGCCCAAAGTGCACATGTAAAACCAACACAACCCTAGGGTTGTGTTGGTTTTACATGTGTACTTTGGGCTTCTTCTGTTCAACATACCTATTATTTTGAACAAATTCATGGCTTCCGGTCCAGTTAAAGGGCCGTCACCGGGGTTTCCGGTCCAAGTGAATTCCTTATGAAGGGCTTCTTTTTCGTCAGCATTAGTATAATTGCATAAACCTTCCCTAGGAATATAGGGTTTCATGAGGTTCACGTGATACATAGTATCTTGTTGTCTGCCACTGACTTTGGAGTCTAAATAATTTGTATCTGAAAGACGTTTCAGTACAGTACAAGGACCATCCCAATAAATATCTAGTTTATTGGCTCCAGAAGGCTTTAAAATCAAAACTTTATCCCCTTCTTTAAACTTCTTTTCTACAGCTTTAGAGTCATAGTAGGTTTTATTTTTCATCTGGCCTTTCTGCATGTTTTCCACTGCCAGTTCGCGAGCAAACTTGAAACGCTGCAATAAATCCAACACGTAATCAAGCACAGTCGGATGAACATCTGGTTCAATCCACTGATTCTTTAAAAGATCCAAGGGTCCTTTTAGGTTTTGTCCATAGACGAGCTCAGCGGGAGCAAAGCCAGTGCTCTCGTGAGGTGCGGTGCAAAGCGCAAACGTGGCTCCTGGGAGACATCGTTCCCAGTCTTCTGGGTGTTCGTGACATACGGCTCGTAACACGGCTGTAAGTGTACGATGGAACCGTTCTACCGAATTACTTTGCGGGTGATTAACTGAAGAGTTAATTGTCTTTATACCACATTTCTCCAAGAATAAGGTGATTAATTCATTAACAAAACAAGATCCAAGATCTGTCTGCAATGAAAAAGGGAACCCAAGACGTGAGAATATTTCCAATAGTGCGTCTACTACTGACTGGCTATCAGCTGTTTTTAGAGGAATAGCTTCCGGTTGTAAGGATGTGCTCTGCCACGGCACGCCACTCGAGCACCTCCTCACAGGGCGTAACTTGAAGCCTGCGCACTGAGGCTAGACAGCGCGCGCAGTTCAGATGGAGAAGCCATGTTGGTAAGCATGTTGGCAGCATATAGCAACAGGTGCACGAAGGTTCGGCTAAGAGTAATGAGTATGTACAAAGAGTAAAAGGACTAGAAAACCCCAACTGTGTGCTTTGTGTTAGACCATAGAACACATTCTCACAGTTATATGGCGCCCAACTTCAGCAACAACCCGACGATGGTGAGCCGAGACGAACTTTAGTGATCAACGAAAAAATGGCGAGGTAGCCTACAGACCTCGTGGGTAACTTACGGCAGCAAAGAAAGACAATTTCGGTAAGATCGTTCTGATTAGAAACAGCTAGTGCTGAAATGTACCGCAAGCTCAGAAGATCAAAAAACGAAATGTTGATTGCAAAATTGAAATGTTCACAACAAATTTGAAGCGTATTGACTTGAAAACTAAGAATTCAAAATTAACCAATGATTGACTACCTTTTCCTGGCATCGACGCACGCCGAGGCCAACACGATGTCAAGAGCAAGAATTTATGTTCTTTAAAACCAAAAACAGAAGCACTGCATTTAGTACGATCGTTTAACAATGAACTGTTTAATGAACTCTCAAATTGAAAATTTTGTAGCCGTAAGGTGCAAAAACGCACAACGCAATTTTAAAATGCATTTTGTTACTAGCAATGGCCAACCAAAGCAAAATTTTCGTGCCATCCAAACAATGCTGGGTTCGTACACAACACGCCTAGCATGCCACCCGTAAGCAAACAAAATTGTTTTTTTTCGTGCTAAGCTCAACCACGCAAATCAATAGTGTAAACCTTAATGTAGCGTAACGTAGTGCAAGATTCACGATCGCAGCGTAAATTACGAACTGTGTAGAACAAATCAAATCGTAAAAGCAACGATGGGCTATCACGGCTATCGAGTGTTTTTTCTTGGACCAGGAGGTGTACCTTGTCCTGATCCAAGAAGCGAGTTTTCGCGCTCATGCATTGTGAATGAATGAACGCTAGCTCAAAACAAAGCAAGCCTCGCACGCAGCTCACGCCACACATTTGCCGTGGCCAGTGCCAATTTAAAATTAAAAATTGCCCTTTCGCAGCATTAATTGAATGGAATTCTTATGTGAATTAAACAACTAAGCACCATTCGAGAACGAATTAAAGCGAAAACTGAATTTCAAAGCAAAATTTTTATTTTCAAAACGAACTTTGTTAGCTACGCATTCGGCCTGGTATAATGGTGCCCCACGTAGATATCGGAAACGTAACGAAGGCAAAAATCGTAACGGGAACGATCGTGGATGGCCCAAAGCATTTTTCACGACACAATCCTTAATTTTAAGATGGGCGACAACAAGGATTCGCCAATCAAACGATTTTTGGGGAAAATTCCTGATGTAAATAATGTAAATATTAGTGGCGAAAACGGCAATTCCGCCGTGAGTAACGCTAACAATCACGATGCTGTCCTTAACGAAAGTGACGTTACTGGTGCAGGCGCTAGACACGAAGCGACGCACGATGGCGCTCCAAACGCTGCGGATACGCAAAATTCTAGCAACTTGGAAATTTATGCCAATGGTAATGACGCCATCCCGATTTTAGACACGATGAAAGCCTGGTGCAAAATAAATAATGATGAATTAGCAACATCAGTATCTAAGCTAATGCTAAAGCATATGGAGCAGTCCAGTAATAATATGCAGGCAATGCTAAGCAATCATTTAGTGGGAATCCAAAAGCAAACTTTGAAGTCTAACGACAAAATGCAAGCAATACAAGCAGAACAAGCTGCAACTAAAGCTTCAATGTCATTAATTGAGGAACAATTAAAATCTTTGCATGACAATTATGCCAAATTGCAAAACCAATCAAGCAACAATGCAAATAAAACACCCAATGTAATCGAAAACTCGTTAGGTGCTAAACCAAAAGCAGCCAGTTTCCAGAGTAACGCTGGTAGTACAGTCGTTCACCCCGACCAGCAGAAAGTTACCACGGTAACAGCTTCCAAGCAGAGATCGCGCTCGTTAGAAGGGAAAAGACAGGCACAACCCCACGATTGTTTCCTGAAGGACAACTCGCGCAATTTTCAAGCCTCATCAGGCGAAGATAACCAAGATCAAGGTAAGAAAAGCAAAAAGTCAGAAACGGATTTAAGCAAAGGACTTGTTCAAGCTCTCGCTACAATGCACTTGAAAAAACCAATCCTAGAAGATGCAGGGAATCTTAAGCAGTGGTTTCTTGACATGCAGCTCTACATCGAAGAAATGAACATTGACAATACTCACCTTTCCAACTTAATGAGAGCAACGCTTAGAGGGAAGTACGGGAAATGGTGGACAGCTCAGCTGGAATCAGACCAAACCTGGCAAGACGTCAAAGCGGGACTAAAGGCAACCTTCCTAATCCCAAAAACGGATCATGACCGCGAATTAAAAATTCATGCAATGAGGCAAGAAAAAGGAGAAACTCCTACACAATTCGTCTGGCGAATGATAGGAAAATTTAAAGCTCTCCAGAAGAAAAAAGACGAAGAAGAAATTGTGTACTTGATAGTGGAAAGACTACAACACCAGCCACGTCTTCTGCTGTCGTCGAAATTGCCAAAGACATTGAAGCAGCTCATCAAGGAGGTTACTGACATTCCAGCATACATCGCACATGTAGAAAGAAAGCCAGAAACGCAACAGTCAGCCAATTCAGCAGGACAACAACGTTTAGGGAAGCAAGGTAATGCTAACAACAGCTACAATGGAAGCAGAGATGGACGAAAACCCATCGCGGTCCCATCGAAGCATCAGCAATCCAGACCAGCTAATCCACAGCAGGATGAAGCAAGTAAAGAGCGTCAGAAGAACCAAGGGTCGGACAGGCAGACTACCGAAGAGCAACCAGAGGCTGCGCCAGGAACAGACCAACAACAAAGACAGGAAGACTTTCAACAGCGCCCGGCTCGGAGCACCGAGGGAAGGGACTGGAAAAAGGGTGTCAATTGTTGGAACTGTGGCCAGTTGGGACACTTCAAGTCAGGCTGCAAAAATCCACCCAAGGAACAGCGGAACAGCTTCTTCTCGACAACAGGAGCTACGGCGCTATACACAGTCCCAGTGCGGATGAGCAAATGGAACAAACTGGCGACACTGGACAGTGGATCCGGAGGCTCGCATATGAGTAGGGCATGGTGCGACACAGCCTACCCAAACCAAGAACTTAAAAGCTACAAAGGCGAAGACTTTAACCTAGCAGACGGGTCATCAATAAGACCAATTGGCATCGCCTACCTCCCATTCCAGCTCGAAGGAGAACATTTAAGGATGAAGTTCACCATTTTCGACGAACTCGCTGACGATGTCATCCTAGGGATAGACTTCATTAGACCCCTCAGCCGATCAATTTTAAGTTATTCGACTGGCTAATGGAAATATTCGGCCAATTTTCGGCTAGCTGATCTTAGCCGACTATTTTTTCGGCCGCTATCGGCTTGAGACAATTTCGGCGGCTATTGGCTTAGCCTACACGAATTTTGGCATTTCCTACATTAAAATGAGAGCAATATAAAATTTCTTTAAGCTAAAGCGTTTGCTACGCATGTAAGTTTTAGTTTTATACCACATTAAGTCTTAAGTACGTAAACACAACAAATGAAATATGCTGTAAATTATAGGTTATATTGGCAAAGGAAATAAATTCAAATGACACCATTAAGTGTAACGATAAAATTAAACACATTTTTTTTAGTTTTCTGCAAACTTGAGTTAACTTCATTACGTATAATCTGCATCCTTAAAAACGTACATGTGCGTGTGCGCATAGTGACTCCTCTTGAACTAAAGCACCGACAAAGATGAGACTAGTGCCTATATAAAAGATAATTAAATTACGCTTCGGATTACCTATTTTCCTTGCAGCAGATTTTTTTGACCCTCAAATATGCGGAAATGCCTCTAAAAATTGCTCATGATGTCAAACTTCGATCAGGCAAACTATTCAGGCAAACTTGGTTGGTAAAAGAAAAACCTAAAAAGACGACATGGCTAGCCTAACAAAAATGCGGCGAATATGCGGCTGACGTATTTCCGGCGGCGATTTCGGCTATCGGCGGCGGCTGAGGGGTCTAGACTTCATGAAAAAGTTCCAACTGGTCTCCGACTCCGCTAATGATGAAGCATTCATGAAGAAGTTCCCATACAAGATTTTCTCTTTCAGGCAAGGGAACCAACCCAAAAAGGAAAAGGAAAAACAGCATCTGGAGAATGGCAGCAGAGCCCCTCCAACCGATTGAAAACTCCAACCAAATGAACGAGGAGCAATTCCAAGAACTAGAGGAACTCGTACAAGCCTACCAAGCTGTATTCCCAGGAAAGCCAGGGTTAACATCAGTCAGGCAACACAAGATCGAGTTCAAAGGAGAACCCTGTCCAAAAATAGCCAAGAGCTATCCCCTATCAAAGAAACAACGTGAAGAAGTCGACAGAATGGTCAACGAGTTGCTCGCAGCTGACAAGATCGAGGAGACAGAATCTGAGTGGGGATCACCCATTTTCCTTAAGCAAAAAAAGAACGGCGGTGGATGGAGAGCCATCGTCAATTACATTGAACTCAACTCTCAGACAAAAGGTGACTCTTTCCCTCCACCCAGACAGGAAGAGATTTTCCATTTCCTGGCAGGGAAAAAGTACGTTTCAGTTATGGACGGAGAGTCGGGATTTCACCAGATCCCACTCCACCCCGACTCACGTGACTGCACCACATTCGTTTCACCAGGGCGAGGCACGTACAGGTGGAAGGTCATGCCATTCGGCTTAAAGACAGCGACAGCCGAATTTCAAAGAACAATGAGCATCGTTCTCAACGGTCTCATCGGAACCGACTGCGTCGTATTTGTCGACGACATAGTCATTGCTACGGAAACGTGGGATGAACATGTCCAAGCCATAAAGCGAGTGTTCCAGCGACTCATGAAGCACGGGTTCACTCTTCGTAGAAAGAAATGCCACTTCTGCTTACCTGTGATGAAGATTCTGGGCCACGACATGCCTGCAGATGGCATCAAGGTGACAGACTCAACCGTATCATCACTGAGGGACTACCCCATTCCCAACACAAGGCGGAGGCTTCAACAATTTCTCGGACTGACCAACTACTTCCGGAGATTCATAAGAGAGTACGCCGAGACCACAAAAGTCTTCTACAGCCTTCTCAAGAAGGACACCCCGTACAAGTGGAACGAAGTACACACTAGAGCATTCGAAGAGATCAAGGCAAAGCTCCTCGATTCACAATTCCTACAACTGCCAGACTTCGACCACCCCTTCCAAATTGAAACGGACGCAAGCGACGAGGGAATAGGTGGAAGTAATTGACAAGCAGGTGAAAACCATCGAGTTCTTCAGCAGAACGTTGAAGGACCGGGAGACTAGATACACAACCTTTGAAAAGGAGGCGCTAGCCGCTGTCGAAGCAGTCGAGCGATGGCGACATTACATTGATGGTAACCATTTCACCCTCGTAACCGACAATGATGCACTCAAATGGGTCTTGTCGAATAAGAAAAATACAGGCAGAACCGGTCGGTGGGCTGTCAAGATCCAAGCCTACGATTTCAACGTGGTTCACAGAGCCGGCAAACTAAACGTAGTGACAGACGCACTATCACGCAATCCTCCACTATTGCTACTCATCCGTAACCAAGAAAGAACGCCAATTACCGACAAGCTCCAGGTGAGGCAAGCCCGAGAGGAAGATGAATTCGCAAACAGAGTCTGGAAGGTGCATTCAGATCTGTCAGAAGCAAGGAAGACAGAAACCCCCGGCTTCATCAGAAAGGCCACCGAGGATTTCATCTTCGACGAAGGGACCCTATTCTATATGGATCCAGCAGCACCTGAACGGAACAGCCAACGATCAAGGTGGCGCATCTATGTACCAGAAATCATGCGACACCAAATCCTTCATGACTGCCACGATCACCGCCAAGCAGGTCACTTGGGTGTGACTAAGACACTGGCAAGACTGAGGCAAGTAGGCTACTGGCCACGCATCTTCAAGGACGTCAAGAACTATGTTCGTTCCTGTGCCATCTGTCAAATGGTGAAGTGTGCTCAAACCAAAGCACCTGGCTTGATGCAACCAGTTATTCCTGACCACCCTAACCACATTATGGGTATCGATTTTGTGGGACCCCTACCCACGACAACATTTAACAACAAATATGTTTTATCTGTAGTGGACTACTTCACTAAATGGATATGGTTGATACCAACAAGGAATGCCACGGCAAGAGCAGCAGCGACAAAGTTCACCCAACATGTTCTTTGCGACGTCGGAGGTCCAGAATACTTAATCTCGGACAATGGAGCATCTTTCACCGGTAAAGAGTTCACATCAATGTTTCAGGAAAACGGCATCAAGCACTCCAAAACGACGCCGTACCATCCGCAAAGTAACGCAACTGAGAGAGTTAACCGAACTCTCAAAGCATGCATCAGAGCATTCGCATCAGAACGGCAAGGCGGATGGGGTCCATTGCTACCGTGCCTTCAATGGGCAATCAGGACCACTCCGCACGTCTCAACAGGTGAAACGCCTTACTACCTAATGAAGACCACAGACCCAAGAACAAGACTACAGGCACTCCTGTTACCACCTATGCAAACAGGAATGACTATCAAAGAGTATGCCGAAGTCCATAAAGCCGAAATGGACAAAGCATATGACCTAGCAAGAGCGCACCTATCAGAGGCAGCAAGGTCCACAAAGACTTATTACGACAAGAGACACCAGCCTGTCGAGTATAAGCAGAATCAACTTGTCAAAGTAAAGAATCACGTTAAATCGGATGCGACCAAGAACTTTTCCAAAAAACTTGCACCGATCTACAAAGGACCCTACAGAGTCATAAGAAAGGCATCGGACGTCAAGTACATACTCAGGTCAACGTTAGACTACTCAGACGTGAAAACGTACAACATCTCTGAGATGCAGCCATTCTTTGACCCAGAAACTATGGACCGCTGGGGAAACTTGGACCAACCAGGCACCATCTATCACCCACCAGAAGGTAACCAGCAGAAGGGTTCAGAAAACGACAAAGATTCGGAGGTCGAAGACAGCGCAGCGGAAGACGACGAAAGCGACGATGACGCCACCAGAGCTGTCACACCAAGCGATAACTCAGATGGTGAAGAAGCGCGAGACCACGACCGAGACGACATGGGAGAAGACGAAGCCAGCAATTCGGAAGGCGACGACGACGAGGAACCAGAAGGAGCAGCGGTCAGCAAAGCAAGGCCGAAAAGAACCATTCGCCCACCTGCCCGGTTCAGAATCGACGTCATCCAGAAAAAAGCCCTACCGGGAGAACCGAGCTTTCCCTTCAACCTTCACGTCAAAGTCAGAGTCCCACCATCCAAGATTCCACCAAAGGCAAAGTAAGGGAATTGCAACGAGACTTTGAAGGCCCGTTCAGCATCCTGGAAGAGAATCCAAAGGGAACGTACACTCTGCAGCATGTCCGCAAGTCAGAGGACGTGCGAAAAGTCAATGAAGAGATGATCGCCACTCTTGACGCAACATGGTGTATTGGCATGAGGAACGAACCACCACGCTGGCCGCAAGACAAGCACCTCTTCGACAGCGAGTACCCCAGCCTGTCTTCAGACGACGAGGAAGAACAGCTGTCATCGGTGAAAGACGTCATCTCCCAGCACCCGATAGCAGGACTGTCCACCCTAGAGTGGACGGGAATGTGCCACTAAATTGATGAAGCCAGGAAGGAGGCAAGCAGGAGGAACTCCCAGCAAGGGTGACTGAAGCGATTCAGCGCAACTAAGCGATGTAAGATGTCGAAATGAAGACAGAATCACGAACCAGAGCTGATGTCCAGCGAAACCCGTAACAACGAGGAAAACTGAACAAATTGGAAACTGTGCCAAACCAAAGTGCTCAGGGATGGAACACAAGCCGAAACCACGGCCAATTAAGTCGATCCACTCCCTGAAAACAGCACAATTCCCGCAAAGAAAGTCAGTCAACAAAGTGGGCGCTGGGACCTCAGTATTCCGGAGGTGGAACGGATTCATCCAAAACACCAAGCATCGACAGGAAGCAATGATGAGCAGACGTCAAGGAAGCGAGCTACCTCAACTGATGGACTAAGCCACGAACGACATCGTTTCGTGCAAGTGCAGTGAAACACCGAAAGACTAAGCCGGATCAAGGTACCCCTTGGCCGCACAACATCTGTGTAGTGTTCCAGGACTAAGTCGTACCAAGGTCCCACCTTGGGCGTAAAAACGCAAGTTTGTGCATCACACGGACTAAGCCGTACCGAGAACATCCTTGGGCGCAACCTCGCACAAATTCTGTGGACTAAGCCGGATCAGGGTAAAACCTGGCCGCAAAAACCGCTTTTCATCGCATAATCTTTTCCAGTGTTAAATTTATTTTCATCTTACCAATTTTTTTTTGTTAATCCTGTGCATCCGAACCGGACTCTACCAAAGACATTCCGAAGATGCATGCACTCCTTGTCGAGTTGTGAAATTATAATTCCGATATTGTAAACCAATTTGATGTATTTTCCCAACCGGCACGCACCTTTGCGGAGGGGGGGAAAACTGTAAGGATGTGCTCTGCCACGGCACGCCACTCGAGCACCTCCTCACAGGGCGTAACTTAAAGCCTGCGCACTGAGGCTAGACAGCGCGCGCAGTTCAGATGGAGAAGCCATGTTGGTAAGCATGTTGGCAGCATGTAGCAACAGGTGCACGAAGGTTCGGCTAAGAGTAATGAGTATGTACAAAGAGTAAAAGGACTAGAAAACCCCAACTGTGTGCTTTGTGTTAGACCATAGAACACATTCTCACACGGTGCCTTAGTGGCCGGATCTACTAGTGACAAAATATATTTAAACCCTGCTTTACTTTTGGGTTTAATAGGACCTACAATGTCCACTATATACCTTGAAAAAGGCTCACCATCCATTGGGACTAACACCATCGGTGCTACCAATTTATGCCCCGTTTTGCCGGTTTTTTGACAAGTTAGGCATGACTGTACAAAAGTTTCTATGTCTTTAAACACTAAAGGCCAATTGAAATTAGAAAGAACTCTTTATCTTTTGTCTTGGCACGACCAAGGTGACCTGCCCATGCATTTGTATGAGCTGTGTTGAGCACCAAGTCTCTACACTCCATAGGCATAACCAACTGTTTGTCTACGTTAGGCCTAGCTGAAGCTTTCAATGGCCTACGAAATAATAAGTCATTTTCTATAAAAAACTGCTTATTTTCATCTTGCTTGTCTGGCTCGATTTGAGCAGACTTCCAACACTCACTTAAGGTTACACAATTTTTTTGCAACTCTTTGAATTTAAGTTTGTCAATTTTTAGAAAAATCATCTGACTGGGGTCCTAGAATAACACATCCATATTTTCCTTGCCTAGGGCAGAAAAAGAACATTTTGCCGGCCACCGGCCCGGGCCGGCTAAAAATGGTTTCTTTTGCTGTAGAAAGTACTGTACCTGGCAATTTTTGCATTGCTGTCTCAGTGATGCTGTTGGTTGCTTGAGACTTAAATGGTCGCCTCGGTCACCACACCACGCATGCGCGGGCGTTGTCCTCCCATATAAGCTGGCGGCTACGAGGGCTCGCCATCTCTGTCTCACGGTGTGGTCAGAAGGTGACTCGTGAGGGGAGGCAGGGAGGGTCCTAAGGACAGTACTTTCTACAGCAAAAGAAACCATTTTTAGCTGGCCTGGGCCGGGGGCCGGCAAAATGTTGCTGTGAAAGTACTGTACCTGGCAATTTTAGCATTGCCTGACTGACCTCGTCACGTATGGCGGCGGGCACCTGATGACAGTTCCCTGGGGGTGCTGAAGCGGAGAAGTGGTTGAGACATGGGAGCCCCTAGAAAAAAATGTTGTATTTTTTTTTATGAAAAAGTGGGAGGGGGGGCCCTTGTGAAGAAATTGTCTCTCAGGAGGGGAGAACAATTCCCAAACGTTATTATGATGTAGAGAGTAGAGAAAAGTAGCGGTCTACCTGTAGTGTGAGGAGCTACGGTAGATGAGGCCCGGAGTTCCGTATCAGCGAAGTGGCGTTGGATCCCGGAATGGAGGAAGGAGTAGTACTTTCTTGAAAGGATAGAAGATTGGTGAGATTTTGCAGGTCTCTCCAGAATGATGGGTTTTTATCTCTCTAGAGTGAGGATTATGGGGTGGCGGCCCGGGGGGGGTGGAGTGGTGACGTTAAACGTGAAGAGGTAGTTAAGGTGTTAAGAGGGAGAGTGAGAATGAGATTTTTTGTGGAAAATTACAGGGAAAAGGGAAAAATCCAAGGCTTTAACGAAGAGTTCCTGTTTTTACTAGAAAGCTGATTTTACTGTTTATTTGGCTTTATATATATATATATTTTTTTTTGCGAGAAAACAAGCGTGGAAGAAAAATCGGCGTCACAAGGTTCATGGAAAAGAAAGTTCCGAATTTGATGATTTTTTTTTTTTTTTGTCAATGAGAGAACGGAAGAAAGTGACGTCGATAGGAGCCGGATGGTTAGTAAGAGGATGGGTTGGAGCACAACCCCAAGCAGTAGTGGCGAGCTTTGGCTCTGCAAGGGGTGCAGGGAATGTCCGAAGTAGGAACGGAGGAAAGGGCTACCATGTTAGGAAGAGCTGGAAGGGAGAGGAGGCTGTTATCAAACTGCCACATGGATTAAGTTTGAAGGTTGTGGGAAAGGGAGACAGATGATATGGCTTCCCATGACTTAGCAATGTTTTGTTGACGAAGGTCATTAATAAGGGAAGGGTCAGAGAGAGGAGCGGGGATCCCTTCGTCACAGAAGATTACGGGGTGACATGGAAGATTTGATGGAAGTCTGGGATCCAAAGGGGATGCAAAACGTGCGGGGTGCATGTAGAAGGTGGGGCGGGGGTTGTCAGGGGCACACCTATGAATGCCATCGATGGGGTGCAGAGTAAAAGTTGGCGGAGTCACCGGTGGGGAGGCAACTGTGGCTGGTTTAAGGCCAAGAGCATCGGTTAGAATGTTATCCGTGAGACTCTTAAGGTGTGATGCGTTTTCAGAAACACGCATTCAGCGAAGTGAGCTGCATGATTTGTGAATGTTGTTGATATATAATATCTTGAAGGTGCAGGAGGTATGGCTTTACCTTTTTTACGTTATGTTTAAACTGGTTCTTTGCGCGAGCATTCAGACGAAGTTTGTGGCGAAGGGTGGAAAAGATCTACTGGTGGTCCACCTCCACCGCTTCTTCGTGGTTCAGTCCATAAAGGGGAGTGTGTCTTTTTTGTTGGAGAGGTGGCGGTGGAGTTGTCCGGCCGAGGGGAGACTGGGGCTGGCATGGCAGGGGAGGGGGATGTCCCGGAACGTGCAGGGAAGTCCGCCAGTGGTGAGTCAGTGACTACGTCCGAGTGCTGGCCCGGGGAGAAGGGGGTTGCTGGAATTTCAATTGTGGCCCCCAAAGGAATGGCGAGATCGTTGATCAACTCAGTAGAAGATGATGAAGGAGCGTCGATGAAGATAACCGGAGCGGTGTCATGTTGTGAAGGTTCAGGGGCAGGCGACGTCATACTTGTTACGCTGGCAGGAGTTGAGGAAGTAGCTATGTGGGCCCAAGATTGTTGGGACAGAGGGGTTGAAGGAAAGTCTTTGTTCCCGGGGGTAGCTGGAACTGCTGTTACCGTAGAGGCGGGAGAGTGGGTGGCAGGAGAGCTGTCAGATTTGAACTTTTTAACCAAGTCCTTGTGGGCGATGTCCTGCCTAGCGGAGAGCATCTGACGGTGAGCTATAATCTGCCAGTCTTTGAGGGGAATAGTTACACAGATATGGCATGGTCGGTCATAGTAACTACACTTGCGATGGAATTGACATACTTGATGGGGGTCAAGACGATTGGGGTTGAAGATCCCTGGACAATGGCACTTCCCTGGGCTGTCGACGACGGGAGAACGGCCTTATTAGATGTCCGGTTCGTCCGAAAAGGTCATCGGGAGTTTGGCTTTGACCATTGTAGAAAAAACCGACGAAATGTGGCGGATAAAAACAGAGCGATGATGGGAACACGCAGGATGCTAACCAGTGGAAGAAGTGCCCGGAGGTGGGGAAGTGGGAAGCGAGACGGTGAGGTGGCGCGCCTGGTGGTAGAAACTGGAATGAGGATGGAACAGCTTTCGTTCGATGAGAACGAGCTGTCGGCGAGGGATAGTTTACGTGGTGGGTTACCGGCCAGATGGCCGAAGAGAAGGCGGCAGGGAAAGTGGGTTTGTCTTGCATACGGCTAAAACATGGAGAGTGTTGGGGTCGGGGGAGTGGCAGAGAGGCCGGTGATGGGCGAGGTACGGAGAGCCTACCAGATGACCTAGTCCGATGACGGCGTCCCGGCTACGGGCAGCCAGGAGGCGGCTGAAAGACGGTGGTGACGGGAGTGGAGTGAGAAGCGATCCCGGTCTCCTGATGAAAGCGTGGTTATGAATAGCATGGTGGATTGAGCGGCTGTGGCGGCAGACGAAAGACGACGAGGGGGGGGGGGTGGGTGGAGAGTTGGTAGTGAAGGTTCCAGTTCCCAGCGGCTACCACAGTGAGTCAGGAGGGACAATCTTTATCAGGATTGGAGAGGCAAGGCTGGCGGCAAAACTAACACGATGGCGACGTCCCGGCTATGGTCAGACCGGTGACAGACGTGGATGGGAAGCCACTGACCTGGTGTGGTGACAAAGGACGGCGTGGAGGGTCAAGGCAGGGGCCGTTGATAGGCGATATGGATCATAACTGTCAATCCAATGGCTGGTGGACACGGTCGCAAGAAGTTTAAGAGCGGAAACCTAGAAATAGTGTCGGCATGGCGGTGGGATCCGGTATGGTCGGACGAAAGATGGCGGGAGGGCCGAGGCGGGCCGTTCATAGATGATCCAGCTCCCAATGGTTAGTCCAAGTGGGCCAGTTCTCAATGTTGTGTTACGAGTGGTCTTGGAGAGGCGAGGGCTACAGTTGTTTGAGAAGGGAAGAAAAGTAACGAACCCAGCTCGATGGCGACGTCCCGGCTATGGGCAGACCGGAGACGGGCCAGGAGCGGGAAGCTACTGCCGAGGCATGGCGGATGAAAGACAGTAGGGGGAGGGGGGTGAGGCGGAGGCTGTCGTCAGACGGTCCAGTTCTTCATAGCATTCACAGATGGGCTGATGCGGTGGAGTCTACTACTGAAGGTAGACAGGCAGGTAAAAGAGAAAAAACCAGCTCGACGGCAACGTCCCGGCTATGGGCAGACCGGAGGCAGGCCAGGGGAGCGGACAGTTACTGCCGAAACGGGCTGTAGGCTTGGCAAGGCGGACGAAAGACGGTAAGGGAGCTTGTGGTGGAGGCTAACATCGGGCGGTCCAAAGCACCATAGTATCCACAGGCGGCCTGATGAGGTGGAATCTTCAACTGCAAGAAGAGTGACAGGAAGAAGCCGACTCAACGACAACGTCCCGGCTATGGTCAGACTCTGCAGAAAGGGGAAGGTAATGATGCCGGCTCGATAGCACCGTCCCGGCTATGGGCAGACCGGAGACGGGCGAAGCAGCGGAAGATCACCGTCCCGTGAGCTAGGTCCAATAGGAGCATGGTGTCGGACGAGAGTAGAGGCAGGCGACCGGGCGGGAGACGTTCTAGCAGTGTCGGGCGCAAGATGGCAAACCGGTGGTGCACTACCGAGGAAGGGGTGCCGTCCCAGCTACGGTCAGACTGGTGACGGCCCCAAACCCCGGAGAAGTGCGAAGCAGGGTCCCGATGGCGACGTCGGGAAGACGGAAGGCTGCAACGGGCGAAAGTCAGGAGTTGAGTAGATGGCAACTGGAAGCCGGAGTCATCCAATGGGCAGCGGAGATCCGGGAAGAAAGATCGGGCTTGGAGGCTATGGCGGGCGAAAGAGGAAAACCAACAGAACGAGCCGTGACGGCGGCTTGAGACAAAGAGATGGCGAGCCCTCGTAGCTGCCAGCTTATATGGGAGGACCACGCCCGCACATGCGTGGTGGGGTGACTGACGCGACCATTTAAGTCTCAAGCAACCAACAGTATCACTGAGACAGCAATGCTAAAATTGCCAGGTACAGTACTTTTACAGCAAAGAAACCATTTTTATGAGCAAGATTCTCATTCTGTTCACTTTCCTCATCTGAGGAGTCATTTTCACTGTCACTACTTCCCTTTAGTTAGGACGAGTGATTGGCAGGTCTGAGGGAGCACTCAGAGCTTCCTTTGCATGGGATCGTGTGATGGCATCACACAAGGGAGTAGGAACTTCCATACCCTTTTTCTCTAAGATTGTTTGAGACAGCACTCCAAGCAACATTTTAAAATGAGGACCCATGTGATCCGTAACAAGCGCTTCGGTAATTAGTGGACCGTAAGGCGTGTCTACTTGCACTCGCGCAATTGCGTGTGCAGTGGTTTGATCAGGCAGTGAATTTTTGCAATGCGTAAATTCACCCTTGAATTGTTTGTAACACCAGTTCCCTAGCAATAACATCATCAGTTGACCCAGTATCCCTAAGTACTGCACAAGGTTTACCATTTACTGACCAATTATGTATGCGTTTTTGTAAGACATACTCCGGTGGTTGGCCTTAACTTATTTACAAAGTTGGATTCACTAGTTTGGGCTTGCTGCTGTAGATGTAACTGCTTTTTGCGGCAATTTTCCTGAATGTGACCTGGCAATTTACAAAAAAAACAATTGCCATCATTAGGCTTCTTACTATGAGCCTTTTCAAAATGCTCGTTAGGCTTTGCAGACTCACCAGTTTGTTCTTTTTTGTTGGGTCCTGGTTGAGAACCATTACCCCTTTGAGATCCCTGGAACGGTTGTTTTGGTTCCCATTTTGGCCTGAATCATTTTTTGGTTTTTGGCCAGCTGGTTGTGCACCAGTTTGTGGTTTGGACTGGTCTTTTTGTTTGAGACTAGTTTCTAGGGAGATTTGCCTATTTCGGGCTACCCATTCGTCAGCTAAAATAGCTGCTTTTTCCAACGTGCCTTCCCTTTGCTTGTCAGGGAGCCACTTCCTAAACCCAACCGGGCAGGGTTTTAAAAACTGCTCTAACAACAATAAATTAGAAATCTTATCTAAGTTACCCGTAGCGTCGGCTAAAGATAACCACTGATCAAATAGGCTACGCAACTCAAAGGCGTAATCGTGAAAAAGCTGTTCACTTTCTCTTTCTAGAGACCGGAACGTGATTTGAACTGTCTCTTGTTTGCAAAAATCTAGCTAAAAGCTTTGTTTTGACTACTTCATAGTTAATATCATTCGCGTCTAGCTGCGAACAAACCTTGGCAAGAATTTCGCCCATTAAAGGCTGTAACCCTACCACCCACTGACCCCGGGGTACCCGTTGAGTTTCCATAGTACGTTCGAATATGGTTAAAAAAGTATTAATCTCAGATTTGACACTCCAATTAGTTAGTAGCCTAACTGCTTCACTCACTTTACCAGGCTTTATCACCGGATCGTCGTGGTTGGACATCATTGAAGTATTTAAAGCATCAGATTTTTGTGCTTCATTATTTTCTCTTTCTTTATCTTTTAACTTGAGTTCGTGTTCACAATCGGCTGCTCTTTCAGATCGTTCGTGCTCACGTTGTGCATCTAGTTGTGCCAACTTTACTTTATCATTCTCGGCCTCTAAGGCCTTAATTCTAAGTTCCTCATTCTTTTGACGAATTTCTTGAACTTTAAGAGCTGCCAATTCTTTATCAACTAACGTTTGCCCTCGACGCTTGATAGCCACGGCTAATGCGTCTTCAAAATCAGAAAGTAAAACCTTCTTTCTTTCTACAGCATCTTGCAAAAGTTATACTGAATTACTTCGAATATCACTTTTTGCTAAGCCAAAAATATGGCATGCATTTTTCAAATCCTTATTTCGGATATTTGTAATCAAATCCTCAAAAGCGGCCATGTTTTCATTTGGAGAATTAGGCTATCATAAAAAAACTAATTTTATGAAAACTCGTTAAATTTACAGCAAGAAATCTAACCGGTTATTAAACTCAAATTAAAAATTTGTCCAACAACCACAATCCAGATCAATACATAAATGAATTTTTCTTGACCTCAAGCACAGTTGTAAATTTTACCATAAAATTTCAGCATTCAAAAAAAAAAAACATTTAAAAAAAAACACTCTAGCTTGGCAACAACAAAGACATGAAGTCCGTGCAGTAACCTGTACATTCACTTTGGCGTCGTCTTCGTTTCCCGGCGAAGTTGACCATCAGTTGTTTCCTGGTTTCGTATGGCGATTAAAAGTGATACCAAAACGGCATACTCGGCTTCTGCGATGAAAAGCTGCTTCCCCCTCTGGATTGGAGAACTGGATCCTGGTTTAGTATGACGGTTAAAGGTAAGGCTGTACCGATTCCAAGCTGCCGAACCGATTCTCGCCGAGCAGAGCATGATCGGCAATCTCGGTACACCGAGCAGTTACGTCCATCTAACCGAGCCGAGCAACATGGCTCACCTCTTGTCTTGGCGCGCGATTCTGTGAACATTGGACCTTGAACGCGAGCTTCATTTTGGCGGATTTTGGTCGATGATTATGATCTATGCATGGTTCCTGCTGCACGAAGGTTGAAGGACTAACACAGAATTGTTCAAAATTGAACCGGTTCATCCATACAAGCATACAAAATAAAAAAAAATTAAAAAATGATAACGGTTGTTAATGCAGGCTTAATTGGCCATACCAGATATGTCGATACGTCATCAATTATAGTGTGCGAAAATAATAGTAGCCTATGGTTGCCCTTACGCCATGCTGTTTAAGTGAAAGAAAAAAATAAACGCTACGATAATTTACAAGAAAAGCAAACTTAAGAAGACGGCATACAATATTGTGTAAATAGATATCAATTAGGAACGTTCCTTCGCATGAATGTAATGCCAAGGCTAGTGTAATGTTTAATCAAACGTGGCTTTCGTTTAATGCATGCCAATAGCGCAAAGCAAACAGACCTAAAATGAAATGTCTATCGCTACAAATACGAACTATATTCATTAAAAACAACCGTTGCAGTGAAAAGAATTGTTCTTTCTAGAAGCCTGCTTGGCATTTAGCGAGTGCTGATTACAGGAATGCTGCATTGCTGCTGGTGTGAAAAATGTGAAAAATTTGACAGTGTTAGTGAAAAATAAGGCAAAACGCACTATCGAAATAAAAAACAATCAAATTAGCCGTCTTCATTTTGGGCCCGGAATTACGTAGGCATGTCTGTTGTTAGAACACGAAAAAAAAATTGATTGGTTTACTACCGGAATTGCTTTGAATTCGCTTTCGCTCTTTTGAGTGAAATTACAGAGAAATTACAATGGTTGCTGGAAAACAAAAAAATGTATTAAAGAGTTGTGAAACTGGAGTGTATATGAAAACGAAGAAATAGTGATACAAAAATGAAGAGTAGGTAGCAGGTTTGTGAAAAAAATGAAAAGCGGGCATGCGAAAAATGTGGGAAAAAAAGGAAAAGTTGGGAGTGAGAAAATGTGAAAAAAGCTGGTACTCCCGGCAGCACCCAGTGATTAATAAAGGTGCTCGGTTCTGCTCGGCATCACTGATCGGCTCGGTTATGCTCGGTGTACCAGGCATTTTTTGAGTGCTCCGCTCGGCAGGATAACATGTGCTCGGTACAGCCTTAGTTAAAGGTGATACCAAAACTGCATACTCAGCTTCCACGATGAAAGGCTGCTTCCCCCTCTGGATTGGAGAACTGGATCCTGGTTTAGTATGATGGTTAAAGGTGATACTAAAACTGCATACTCTGCTTCCCCCTCTGGTTTGGAGGACTGGAAAACTGGATCCTAGTTTACAGTTGTGGAATGGCATCCATGACTGCTTACTCTTCTTAGTTGAAGACAACTGGTTATGGTAGTAAGACAAGCGGAGTTTGAGCTTGTGTTGACGTAAGCTCGAGCGTCTGGGATCATGGCACTTGTGGAAAATCCCAACCGCTGCCCACCAGTTTGTAGCGGCGTCGACCCAAAACAGTGTGCCGGCAAACGTCACTAATCGTACTGGTGCGGATACTGTATTGTAAAGTTAGGCTACTGGTCTTTCTTTCCAATTTTGCTGGGTTTCAGGACAACAAGCATAGCAGGCCACTATTCAAGGACGGAGCGACGTTGCGGACTAATGCTTTCATAAAACTAACCTAACTTGGCAAGCGGTAATTCTTTGCTGCCACCATGGGAAAAAACGTGCATTTACTAGCAGTTAATTTTAAACTAAAATTTTCTAAGTTTTAAGTAACTAAGTAAATAATGGTTGGAAACACACTGAAGCTCTATTTACATTTATTGAACATTGGTTAATAAAATATTTACAAAACAGTGTTTAGTTTGTAGTTTCATTTTGGTTACAAAAATTCTTGGTTTCAGATTTCAGCAACAACAAAAAAAACAGCGTTAAGTAAATCGTGCTTAACACTCAAGTATCAACAACGATCAAGAAATTTCACCAACTTCAATCTAGAAGTACATTTTCGCAAAAATGCAAGTAATATTGAATAAAAATTCAACTCACATGAGGTCACTGACGACGACGACACATGCAACCGTTAGCTGTCTGGTTAAGATGCTAGTCTTTGGTTTTACATTGGAAAAAAAATTCACGTTTTGAAAGTTGTAACTTGAAACGGGAATGAAATTAAAATTTTATAAAATCCCAAAAATTATTTCACCTGCAAAAACCTACCCCGATCGCGATAATTAAGTTTAAGTTACATTTAAGTTTTCAAATAAATGGCCTAAACGAAATTCAAGTATAACTAGGTTAACTTACATGTCCATCTACCTTTGCCCAGTTTGGCGCATTTTGCGGCGGCAGAAGAACATCGCTCTCCCGGAGAACGTGACGATGGGTGGTTGTGAGGTCGAGCTATGCTAACGATATTTTCTTTCTCTTGAGTTTTTATACTTCGGAAACGGCTTTAACTTGCTGTCTGCACGGACCCCGAGGAATGCTAGACATGTAAGGCACCTTAGGATTTGTTCAGAGCCTAAATTTTAAAGTATCCAATTCACTGGTTGGTGGACAGTTTTGGACAGCCAAATTCGGCGCCAACGACGCTCGAACTACTTCCAGTTTGCATGAGAGAGCCAATAGTTTTTACTTACGTAAGTAAAATTCCAAATGGCGCTAAAGCATTGAGCTGGGGTAGCGGACACGTTTTGCCTCTTAGTTTTAAAACTACTCAACCGAATTTAAAAAGGTATATTTGGAATCTGAACATTAAGATCAAAGGCTAAGCATTTTTGCAAAGATTTATGACAGACTTTGAAAAAAATAGTAAGTGAAAACAGTGACATTAGCGCTAACAAAACTGTGTCGTACACGTGAGTTGTTGCAAGTTATAAGCAGTTTCAGACATCAATAAAATCGATTATTATGCTGTGTGAAGTACTCCTATTGTTTGTGAGAGGACTTTAAACAATTATGAAACGTGTAGGTAACATAATCTACGTGGCTTTATGCCAAACTACAACGATATGCGTCACAATTTTTCGCAGCAGCGCTGTTTACATTTCGGTATTTATTGAAAAATAAATAAATTCGAAATTGAAGATTTCAGGCCTTCAGTAAGACCACTTGGGTTTTCTTGACGATCTTTCAAGATTTCAACAAGGTTAGTGTAAAAGTTCAATTTCTCCTGCCCTCCCTACATCACCAAGTTTAGGGTTAGCAGTTTCGATTTAAATATCTGGCGTTTTGTTGCTTGGAGGTAGCCTATCTCCAGTACCATAAAGAAAATGTTGTAAATTCCTTACAGGATGCCCGAAACAAAGTGAAGAAAACGGCCACTTCATCATTATGATATAGGCCGCGCCGCCAGCACTCCCGACGGCAGACATGCTAAACTCAACTCATTGCGATGTTAAAAGAGTTTAAAATTCGGGCAATAAATGCATAATTGAGACATACTGAATTAGCACATACTGAAGGGTAGTCTTTTTCAGATAGAAAGAAATTAGGGTCTGCTATGGGGACGTCAAGCTTCTTATCTGCCAATAAATTAATTGTTCGACTGTTCCAGCAGGGTAGCTATACTTACGGTGTACTAGCATTAGCTACATTTTTGTGAAGTCTGGGAAATCTTTCGATCGTCAATAGCAGCCGAACGAGACGAGCTACGGCCCTGGGGGATAGTCTATATTGCTTTAGGAGGACGAAACAAGAGGTTTTTTTTTTTTGTGGGGGAGGAGGGAGACAGATTCTAAGAATAGCTCGAAACTGAGATAGGCCACTTCAGTAACCTATCTTGGTTCAGAGCTGAGCAATAACTTATCCGATAATTTACACACGTGAAAGTTCTGCCCGAGCTATGAAGTGCTACACAAAACTCAAACAATGCCCTTATGTGGCTTGCAAAGGAGTGGGGGGGGGGGGGGGAGTGATGACTGGGATTAAGGTTTGGCAACAGTTGTTTTGGAAGGTCTAATGAACTTAAGATGGTGAGAGATCCCCACCTGCCACGGCATAAGCTGCTGAGACCACGATCCCACGACCACAGTCAACTAATCGCTGAGTTACAGGGGCTATTGAAGAAGTGGAGCGCAGTTCACTTTGACTCATTTATTCCCCACTGTGACAGTTGTGTGTTCACTTTTAAATTTGTCACTTACTTACCCTTTATGTAGCTCATTGTACAGAATGGAATAAATAATGAAAAAAAACTACACCACCCAACATGGTATGTTTCACTTAAACTCCTGTCCATAATGAGAAAACGGTTATAATAGTTTTTTAAACCTTTATTCAGTTTTGTTTAAAAAAAAAAACGAACGCTTATCCTTCCCTTGGGCTACGAAAATTGTCTCATTATCTAGCATACCTGTGTACTATACCGTGATTGTGCAAGTACTCAAGTGCTAGCGTTACTTGAGCTATGTAGAAGACAGCCATATCTTCGTCAAAATACCCGTACATATGGAGCAAAGACTTCACATCCCCGCCAATAAGATACTCCATTACCTAAATAACAATAAAAGAAATTAGGACCAGCAGAGACAATACATTTTTGAGTTTTGAAGCAAGATATTATCTAGACGCACAATTATTTTTGTAAAGATACACGAAATTTATAATATAGCCTCTATTGCTACGGCAAGCACCAATTTTCAAAACCGAACAGAATGGACTGAAACCTAGTACCATTCAGTGGGACTCGGTGACTCTTGCAAATTCATAAAATTCTGAGTGTTTAAATTGATATATGAGAAGGGTTAGAGTTTGTGTTAACGTGGGACGAAAACTGCGAATCTCCTACACTCCCCAAGGCCGTGGATCTTCCCCTTACACAATCCAGGTGAACAAAAATGACTCAGTCTATGCTCAGGAAACTTCATGAATCGTATTCACTCTTTATATTTTTCGTGACATTCATGGGGATTTACAAGGAATTCAGGAATATGCCCGGTCTGGGGAAGAAAGTTAAATAGCTTTGTGTTTATGTCCAAACGTCGCAACCAAGATTTCATCTAATAAAAAACACAGTTCCTTTTAGGCCTAGCGCTCACATTTTCGAACATGTCGTGACGGTAAATTTGACTTCAAACATTTAAGAACGGCACAGGTTAACTTAGTTTTCGCCGACGAATCTGACATTTCTCCCAAACAATATCGATTCCATAGTGAAAAGACCATGACATAAGTTCAAAGGTACACATGATTGCATTCCAGCATCGCCGCTCTGCCCGGGGCCCCAAAACAACAGATCCATCGGAATAGACAGTCAACACGGGAGGAAAAAACAAGGAAAAAAGAACAAAATCAATACAAATTCAAACCTTACCCCAACAATTATGACGTAACAGAAAAAACGTGCCAACATCATAAAAGCACACGCTTGAATTGTTGTACAAATTTGTACTTACACTTTCGCAACCATAATACACGGGCAATACGAAACTAAGTTACTACAGGAACATCAACCCCAGGCACAGCCATGGGTTAAACACCACTTCGATTTGTGACACGCCAGTTTACAAAAACCAGCCCCGACCGCCACATCACACCCGGCCAAGACTCAACCACTATCAAAGGAGCAAAGGTGAGAACCTGCCATTAAATTGATGGGGCCTCGGTACATAAAAACCTGAAGAACATTTACAGAACATTTACAGCAAGTAGTTAAGGGGCAAACGTCCGAAAAACTCTGAAAGATTAATGCAAGTTACCATTTAAAACCGCGCAATGGGCATTACACAAGAACAGCTACTCGTTTTACGTTTACACGTGAACACCGAACAAAAACCTGGCACAGATTCCCGTCCCTTCTTGAACTCTTCAACATACCAGAAGGGACAGGAAACTACTGAATTTGCAAGGGCCATTGAATCCCAGCCTTAGCCATTCAGTCAGCAGAGAGGTTAGTGCGCAACTAGAGAGCCATTAGAGCAAACGGTAACATCATTGCAGAAGGCTACAGCAAATTAGCTAACTTTAAGTTGCTTCACAAGAGTTTTTGTGAAGTGACAAAAATGGTAGCAAAAAAATAAAATTTTAAAACCCTTCTTAGTTTTGTACAAAGTACAACATGCCAGCAGTTCATAACGGCTCTTTTTGGATTAAATAGTAGTTAAAATATGTATAAGATAAGTATGTATACATACATAAATATAAACCTAAAAATGACATATTTAAAACCAGAAAGAGGAGCAGCTAACAACTTCTGTAATAATAAAAATTTATGTGAATAAATCAGTACATATTAGCAAAGTTAATCAACAGCATACTTACCAAATATATATTAGCTTTTGATTGGAGGGAATAGTATAAATGCACTACATAGGGACTCTGAGAAACGGCCAAGACATTTCGCTCGGTTTTAACTGAAAAAAAAAAAGAAAAATTAATAACCAAAAAAAGAAAAAAGTGTGGATCCTGCCAAAAAATATACAGTCAGTAAACCTTTCAAATTTCAAGAAATTCAATTTTCTACAACTTTCATAGACTAACAATTATATTGTAACGGCGGACGCTACGACGGTGTAGCGGCCGAAGCTACGATTCTCAAGGTGCTTGTAACTTCTCCGACATCAATGTGGTTTTGACCTCTAAACTAGTTCGGTGGCGGTTTTTACTTTTATGGAAAACAGCACAGGTATGCTACTGGCCCAGCATGGGTAACAGAGTCATTTGTCCTAACTATAGGCTAACTAGACAACTTTAAAGGGGGGTATTCGCTGCCACCAGGTAGGTGTTTCTAAATGCAGCCCTAAGTTTAGTTATTAAGTGGTTTTCTTAAGAACTATAACTTCTACATTTAGTCTAACTAGCAGAAAAACAGGCGTTTTACAAACTCAGTGGTTTATTAAAAGGCAAATATAAACAATTACATTTAAAATCAACTAGTGTCAGAACAAGAAAGTAGGCTTTAAATTAAAGCACGGCAATTTTTACAACAGGAAAAATCAACAAGAATTTACATTAAATTCAATTCAAACTTCAAACTACAAGATGAAGAGTAAAAACGACAATTTCGATTAGAAATGTGTTGTGGGACCTCGGGAACCCGTTATAACATGCAAACCGTGGGAATTACATGAAATAAATCTATTTGGTGCAAACCGCGGGAATTACACACAAATAGTCAAGACTATGTTTTCTAAGTCCGACCTAGAATCAAATCTTCAAATCTGTAGATCCTTAGTATCTAGGGAAGCACCCGAAAAATACGTCGTCTAAATGCAGATTTAATGTTTAGATTAAATTCATAATAATAAACACGGGAAACAAAAGCTGGTTTTTAGAAAGGGACCGTGAACCCTGACGTTATGGCGATGGGGGCCTAGAATGCCGGCTATGGCTCCACCTCCATAATTCCCTCAAAGCTTAAGGTTAGGTTAA
>JAHWFP010167445.1:1422-15595 GCA_023313725.1 Lithobius niger | reverse complement strand
TCGTCTTAGTCTTGCCATTCTTATAGTTCGACTAGATTTGACAATCTCTGTCCCTGGCCATCACCGTTTCTGGGTAACTTAAGGTTAGGACGAGATATTTTCGCACTAGGCATATTACCATAGTAAACGAAGCTAGCTGTAAGACCAAAACAAACAATTTTATGACCTTCACCTGCCTTCCGTGCTTTTATAATTCGACTAGATTTAAATCTACATATACTTATTCGGCCTGAATCTGTCCCATTACGATCGAAGCGATACCTTTGTGGCTAACGGCCTTTCACCAATTCAAAACAAAAATTGAAGCAAGCTCAATTCGCTACAAGAAACGAAGTAAATTAACGATGCCAAATCACCGTTGGGTGATTTAGGGTAAGCTTTATCATTGAAAAACAAAAATAATGGTAGACACAACGTCGGCTAATTAACAATAGGCCTATTGCTCGGCCCACCAAATGCATTGTCCAGTTCACCACGTGCATTGTCCGGTTCGCTGTCCAGTTCGCCACGTGCATTGTCCGGTTCGCTGCCCAACTTCAGCAAACGTCACCTGGCCAAAAAGATCGTTAATACGAAGTAGAGCAGTACTCACCGATTCCTTGAACGCAATCCCATTTTATTTGGTTGAAAGAAATCCGAACGTTCGCATGCAACTTCATGGAAGTTTTAATAACAACTTCACTCACAACAACAAAACCGTACTACCGTTCATCCTGGCCATTAGCGGTAATTGTAGAGCAGGGAACACACACGGCTTTCATCCACGTGTGCTCAAAAGCGAATGGGGATTTCCCCAGGAGGTAGGCGGCTGCAGCAGTGACGCTGGCAGCGCACCTAGCGGGAAATGTGGCAACTAGCGTTGAATTCAATAAATTTAAGAAATTTGATTGTTTGAGCATGGGGAAAGCCAAATTAAGTGAATTTAGCATGTATGCTGGAGGTAAGTATTTTGCAGATAGTAAGAAATGAAAATCAGTAAAGATAAACAGTAAGAATTACAAACTTCATATTTTGCTTAAAATTCCCAACAAAGTATCAGTGTTTAAAAAATAAGTATCTAGTGTGAAAAATTGAATGATTTACATTACAAAATTTTTTTATGCGTATAATGCAGTCAGCAAAGCTGGTTTTATAAAAATGTTTTCAACGTCACTTTACAAGGCCAGAAAATAGCAAAAATACATCAACTTCCGGGGCTTTTGTTCGGTTCTCCCTCCACACCATTCGGCTAAATGTCTACCCTTACTGAAATTTTAGGTCGTAAAATACGATCAGAAAATGAGTACATTTTTAGTGCGTTTTTGACATGGTCGTATTGTACGTTTAGTGGTAGTATTTGTTGCAAAAAACGAACAGTTTACTGCCAATTGAGCGTTTGCTTATAGATTGTAAAAAGCTTACAATTAATCACAATTTACGACTATTTAAGCTTGTGTCCAACAGGTAACATTTCGTGAACAGTTGCAAACATTTTTTAGCCTAGCTGTAGGTAGCAAAATGTTTGCAATAAGTCCTTATTTGTATAATAATTTGGCCATTTAATACGACCATCTCATCGTAATACATAGTATAGAACCGATTAATCGTATTTTACGACCAGTACATTGCATATTAATTGTTAAAAATGACCTACTCATCATAATATGGGATGTAGTGGTCATTTTTTTATTACCTAGATATTTTACGGCCAGTACATCACATATCGAATCATAAAAACGACCTATTCATCGTAATACGTGATGTAGTGGTCTTCTTTTACTACCACTGGACACGATTGATAGCGTTTTACGACCTGAACATCGTGTATTATGAGGAACTAGGCGGTAAGGCTATCCGATACGATACTGGTATCCGGTTGTACTCTTACTGTTTCCAGTAGGCCGTATTTAACGAGCACTTTATGATGTGTATACATGTATACAACCATCCCTAATAGATAATGTCAATGGATTTTGAAGAGCTATAGCTGCAGAATCTCTTTCCTAATTGAAACGGTTATATGGAGACATTATGTTGCTTCATGAATTACGTTTTGCCCTTATAGTTACGGGTAAATGTCCGTTGTATTTCACGTAATTAACTGTAATTGATTGTTTAAAATTAACCATAAAGCTTAGTAAAAACATACTTTAAAGTAAAATTAAGTAATCCTTAGTGTAAAACTGCAAATAATCTGCAGTTTATTTGCATGTAATCAGTCCAGTAGAATTAGCATTTTGCCTGGAACTAATTCAGAAGGAGATGAACTTGGTAGATATGTTCCGAATACCGCTGTAAACTTTCCCTTAAAATTTCGCACTCTTCGGATTTGAGCTCCCGCCACCATCTTGAAAAATGGCGGCCGTTTGTGTTTTTTGACCGTATAGACGAATCTCTGCATTTGTTGAAAGGAAGGTGTTACAAAGTTGCATGATACACTGTATTAAGCACCTTTCTAACACATCTTCCTTTTAAAACATAAATAGATTTGGCTATACAATGCAAACTAAAATGGAAAATGGTGGCTGTTTTTGCATTTTTTGAGTGTATAGTCAAATCTATGCAATTTTTTGAAAAGGAGAAGTGTTACAACATTGCATAATACACTGTATTAAGCAACTATCTAAAACACATCTTGCTTTTAAAAAAAATTCATAAGATTCGGCTACACAATGTAATCTAAAATGGCAGGCGTTTTGTGTTTTTTGACTGTATAACCGAATCTATGCATTTTGATATGCCAGTCACTGCATATATTATGCAACTTACAGGATATTGGTAGATTTCACATTTTCTGGTACACAGCAATAGAAAGTGTTGGTTCAGGCAAGCAAATTTCAACACTAATAATAAAAAAAAATCTTTAGTTTCAATGAAATAATTTAATTGTATGGAGGTTTAGCCTTAGGTGTAAGCACCAAACTGTAGATGCAGTCCAGTGAATTAGCTAAAATTTCGACGTTGTCTGGAACTAATTCAGAAGGAGATGAAACTTAGTAGATAAGTTCCGAATACCATTGTAAATTTTCCCCTAAGATTCCCCACCTTTCCCACTTTAGCTCCCACCGCCATCTTGGAAAATGGTAGCCGTTTTCTCATTTTCTTGACTGTATAGCCAAATCTATACATATTTTTTTAAAGGAAGATGTGTTAGAAAGTTGCTTAACACAGTGTAAAAAATCCTTATTATATATCCTTGTCTATACGTACAATATTCAAGTTAATGACTTCGTAAGATTGTGGTTCTAAGGTGGTCAAATTCGAAAACCCAAGGGAAGTTTGGCTTAAACCTTTTTTCAGCCGTAAATACATGCACAGCATAAAAATTGCAAGATGTGAAATTTTTCCAAATGCAAACTACGTTTTTTAAATTAAAATAGTGAAGATATACGCATGCAATAGTGCAAGCCACATGATCGTATTTTGTGAACAGTTGATTACATTTTGAGTTGTCAACATTTAGCATTCTTCTGTGTGTAATTTACGGACTCCAAATAGCACCACCCATCTATATGACTTTTTACGATCAGTTGGTCGTATTTTGCAGCCACCCTTCAGAATTATTTGGGACCTTATTTAAAAGACGTATTTTGTGAACAGTTGATCAAATTTTGAGTTGCCAACATTTTGCGATCATCTGTGCGTAATTTACAGACTCAGGTAGAACAACCAAGAAGCCACTTTTTACGATGAGTTGATCGTAGCTCTTCAAAGACACAATTTTGGGATCAGTTGATCGCATTTTGAGTTGTCAACATTCTGCAGTCTTCTGTACATATTTTACGGACTCCAATTGGAGGAATCACTGGTCACTTTTTGTGATCGATTTGTTGTATTTTGAGTTGCTCACATTTTGCGGTCATTTGTACGTATTATCAGTCCTTTAAGACTTATTTTATGAACAGTTGATCACACTTTGAGTTGTAAACAGTTTACAGTCAACTGTGCGTAATTTACGTACTACAAATTGAATTGTTGTAGTCTTTTTGGGATCAGTTAAACGCATTTCACTAAGTTAACAGTTTGCAACCAACTGGACGTAAATTATGAACAGTTTTGTTGCTTACTGAGCACATTTTGCGATCAGTTGTACTTCTTGAGTCCCATTTATAGTACATGCAAAAAAATCTTGAAATAAAACGGTCAAATGTTACCAAGAAACGAGTAGTTTACGAGCAAAACGACTAGTATACGTACAGAAAACGTACACAACAATTCAGTAAAGGTAGTGTTGCCCCTTCAGTACAGAACCCTAGCTACGCCACTGATCATCGCAAACCATCACTTACCTGCAGACTGCAGTTAACTCAAATCTGTCTCCATCTTGTCGCTCGCTCTCTCTCTCTCTCTCTGTCTCCACCAACTGTCTAGGATGGCTCCAACTGACTTAACTAGAGTCTACAGCCACAAGCCCACATCCAAACTGCAGTATTTATATCAGTGGGTGAATACAAGATGGTGGCGTATCGTTACTTGATACAAACCCCCCCCCTCCCCCTGTATAGAATTGCTAATTTACAAGGGCTTGAAATGAAAGCTGGTGGCGGGGGCGGCGGCAATTCTCAGATCCGCCACTGTTTTGAATAATGTCATTAAAATGATGCAAAGTTGATGGTGTAATTTATGATTTTAAAATAGAAAATTTAATATTAACGCACAATGCATTATGTAAATCTGGTACGACCGAGTGCTGTAGCGAGGTGCTTTCTAGTTAATCTTGTAATAGTTTTACCAACAATTACCATGGGATCAAAATTTTCAAATCTCTTGCGGTGACAGTGTTTGAAATCATTTCAATAGATCTCCGGATAAATATTGTGTGTTACCCATGGCAGAACACAAGGCATCATAGCTGCAGAAAGAAAGTGGTGTCTGCAGAAAATATCCACCGCACCGCTAGTTCAATAATAATATTGATCCTACAGAACCTATGGAAAGAAAGCCATATTGCCACAGCAGAATTATTTACATTACCTTTTCCTGACCACTTCTGTCTCTCGAAACATTTTAAAATTTTTCTTCTAAAATTAGTGGCTGGTGAAACCCCCTCCCGGGCTCTCCCCGAGGTCATTGTCCCATGGGTTTTACTCACGCGTCCCACACTGCAGTGACTCCACTGATACACAGTGCCAGTGGTTTGCCCATGACCAAAAGAGTTCTTCCGGGTTATGTGAATCTAGTTTTGCTTAGTTAAAAGGATGTTTTACGTGTGGTATTAGCACACTGTCAGTGGTGCCCATGGTGGCACAACACTTTTATGATATGTGAATATAATTTGGCGTATTTAAAAAGCTGTTTTGTACTTATGTATACAGAGTGCTCTTGATTAATTGATATTACGTCTTACCAGGGTTTTGCATTGTGTATGTGGCGCTTGGTCTTAGAAGAAGCGTCAGGTATTTATGTTGAACTGGAGTTCCTGGATGGTGTCCTAAACTTTGGCCAAGGATTTTTTGTTTTTGCTGTCTTTGGACTTGACACAAAACTGGTTGTTCTTCCATTCATGAGAAGGTATACTTGTTTAACTGCATTAGTTATTTAGTATTTATTATTTATTTATTAATAATATCTAGCTATGTTTGGTCAAGCATCATAAAAGTTTGCTATCAGGCACATTAAGGCTGTACCGATCAGGATTTTTTTCTGCCGAACAGATTCCGATCCAATCAGCTACAAATTGATTGGTGTACTGATCCGATTTAACCGAACCGATCGCTACAGATTTTTAAAAATTTTTTTTCTGGCTTACACAAACTTGTAGGCCTAGCTTAAAGTAAAACAAAAGGTAACAAACGTGGAGAAACAGAATTTATTTATTGTCAAGGGCCTGGAAAAAATTGAAAATCTGCAGGGTTTTGTTCGCCGAACCGATGTTTGCCGATCAGCCCAAAATCTGCCAAAATCTGTTTGGCTAAATCTGTTCGGTACAGCCTTAAGGCACATTGTAACGATGTGTTTAATTTGTGATAGCTAATTGTATACTGTATGCTGCGCTGACCTTCTTTGTGTGCTACCTAACCGTTACCGTGCTGAACTCATGATTTTTTTTTTAAATTAGTAATAATAAAGTAACTGGTGTACTGAACAATTTAGCGAACCAAACTGTTGAGGGAAGTCTCCTCTGTTAGCATTGCGAGTATATTCCAGTGTTTATTTTCTATTGCTGCAGATAGTCTGTGAAACCTTGGTTTTGATTGTATCTTGTTTTTAACGCTGAAGCGTGTTGATGCCTTGCCAGACTGTGGAACAATTTCTCCTCTCATTCTTCCATTTGGTTTGCATGCACTGACGTAGCGGCGAGTTGGCGTGTGGAGGGCGAGCAGTGTAAGGATGGATGGTTTGATATTCACCAAACAGTTTTTGTGACTTGGTGACTACTGGTCAGAAAGCTGTTTTGGGAGTTTTGCAGTACGTTAATTGACTTTTATTAACTGGGATCTGATTGGCCGACAACGATTTGGCAAAATTATGTTGAATATTATAGTATTGCTAGTCGACAGGCATGCAGCAGAACCATGTATGTTTTTGTGTTTGGTCACAAACTTCCGGAAAACCATGGGTTCGATTATCAGTATTACAAAATGAGAGATCGTGTAATTATTTTAAGAATTAGCACTTTCCGATATAAAATATCGATATCAATAATCTGTATCGGTATCGGTATCTAACGATACACAACCGATACTTCTTATCGATATAACATTAACTTATTAACTGAAACAGCCTTACGACATCCATTTATTATTACCAGAATAACATTAGTTTTAGATTAGCAGACGACACTCAGTGCATTTGGCCTCTGCCTCATGCACTCTAATTGCTGCCACATGTGGGCCCATCCAGATACTCAGTCAACATCAGTGGTCCGGCTCCTAACCCAATCAGCTCCTCCCTCAGCCTCAGCATCCAATCGCACATCGTCTGCTACACAAAAGAGCAGGATGCAGGCCCTTTAAAACGAAGGGTCCTGCAGATTTTCACTCTCACTCCCCGACTTTTTGGACATCAATTGCCACCAGCCACTGAGCCTTTGGAGCCGGAATTCCCACAGCAGTGTTCAGAGTTAAGTAATAACGACGATCTTGGACTTAGCCGAATTTTAAGGGAGCTTCCCTCCTTTAGAGACTAAGTTCGGGTCAGTGTTTGGAAAGGGCGCATCTTTATATAAGAGCCCCCTTTCTTATTTCCCTTAGCCCCAATTAATCTAGAGTGCTTTAACGTTAGTTATTGAAGGTTTAACTCAATTTAACGGTGGGATAACCCCAACCCTAAATAATCGAATTAAATAGCTTTTGGACCGATATCTTGTGTGGACTCCCTTACTTTGCTCATTATTGCTTGTATGTGCTGTAGTTAGTAACGATCGCATTTGCGCCGTCCGGTACGAATTTATTATTGCGTGCCTCTGTTATCCTCGTAACCCTAACAATCAGGAATTACGAGAGATTTACAATGGTGTCGAAGTTTTAGATTCGAATTTAACCCACGCCTAATCATTAAGAAAACTGCAGCACGTTAGGCATTATTGAGCGAAGTAGCGAGTTTTCGGATTAAAATTTTGAAAAAAAAAAAATACCAGAGCAAGTAGGCTACTCGAAATCGAATTTTTCCTCCCAGTCTAATCGATCGAATTTTGGACATAATCATGCCTAGTCACAAGAAAAGCACTACAGCTAGCAAAAGCTCGAAAAAAGTTCCTAAAAACAGGAACAATTTAAGGCTTTCGACTAGTGGTAGGCCAATTGTGAAGCCCAGTCGCCTTGCAGACCCTCACGCAGACAATGCACCTGTTCCTCCCGCCTCGCAGCCGAATCAATCTCGGCAGAGCAGACAACGTAAGCGCGTGCCAAGAGCACCTGCTAACAAGCGTAGCACAGTTGCGGAGAAATCCCCACTACGCCAGCAGCCAACAGATGAGCATCGGAATGATGCCCATGAATCACGTAGCCCTCCTCGTGATTCCCTTCCACAGCGTTCTCGCACGAATTCGCCAGACGATTCCAGGAGAAACAGAATGAATTATTCACGTAGTCGCTCACCACAGCATCATAGCCTTCCACCAAATAATTCACGCTATTTTTCGGATGGATTAAACGTCAATCCCCCACCCTTCTTGACCCCAACAAGAACAACGCAGACTACAAGCCAGCAACATCAGCCAATCTTGCATTCAAGCCCCACCGCATCAGACAGCAGCAACTTTTCACGAATTTTAGCAGGCCTACAGCAAGCCAACGAAAGCCAAGTGGAAGTTTTAAATAGGCTAGCAGAAAAAATAGGCAGTACCCCACAAAACAACAGCAGCACGAAAGAATTAGGGACAAAGTAGAAGCTCGAATGTGGGAGGACATCAGAGAAGCAAAGAAAAACCTGCCTAAATTCTCAGGGGAAGGAGGGACCGACAGTTTCACCTTCCTCCTCCTTACAGATAACCTGAGAAAAATTGATCCCCATCTACCAGATAGCGAGCTGATAGCAGCAGCAACTAACAAATGCATCAGCAGAGCAGCTCGTTTCGTCGCAACAAGCCTAGTAATCGCCGAACAAACATCTTGGCCAACTTTCAAGTCAGCTTTAATTGAAAGATTCGGCGCTGGAGGAGCCGAAATTACTAGGGCTAAATTTTTAAGGGCAAAAATGTATGAAGGGGAATCAATCGAAGCATTTGCCGATCGTCTCGAAATCATGGCAGCCGAAATCTGGATGGTTCAGCCAGAAGATAGCAATTTAGAAGCAACACTTAAGAAGAGAATGCGAGACGAAACCATGCGATGCACCTTTAAATCGGCCATGCCCAGAGAACTGGAAACGTTCTTAGCTAATCAAAAACCTAGGAGCTGGGAAGAAATGCTTCACGTCACGCTAAAACGTCAGACGGAAATCAGCGAATATACAGAAGAAGGAGAGCAACAGCCTAAAAAGAAGCCACCACCTAAGCCTACAATCAGTACAAGTTTCACGTCATCAGCCCCAGACGAAACAGCCAACGTAACAGCCGCCGATCTAGCAAAAATGTTGCAAGAAATCGAAAAAACAAACAGAGAAGTTAGAAACCTGAAAATGCGTGGCGCCGTGCAAGAAGCCAGAGTCGACGTTTTCCAGTCGGAAAGAAAAGAATCACGCACGTGTTTTCGCTGCTACGGAAAAAATCACATCAGCAGAGATTGTAAAACACAAGAACAAAGACTGGAAATCGTTAGAGCAGCCAACACTAGACGGCTAGAAAAAGAGGGGAAACCAATTCCAAAAAGAGACGGACGAGGAAATTACCCAAGAGCAACCCAACAAAGAAGCAACAATGAAGAATCTAGGGACAACCAACAATTAAATTTGTCATCCTACAGTCGCCAACGTAGCAACAAAACTCGGCCCCGTACCTCAACAAACAACCAGCAGCAGCAAACCAGCGCACAACAGTCAAAAAACTAGGAGATAGCTCAAAAAGTAACAGGTTTTTTTGAGTTAGCAGGGTACCCCAGCACGGAAAAAATTCCGATCAACGCAGTCAGTACCGAAAATCCTGAAATCCCGTCATCCACCCCCACCCCCACGCCTAGAGAACAAACAAATATATTATTTCACAGCAGGAAAGTCCACTCGACAATCAACGCTGCTGGTTTATTACTAGATTTATACTCAATAGTCGACTGGCACCAACAAAAACTAGCACTCAAGGACAGGACACTAACGTTGCCAAGATTAGCTTCGTATTTCGGCACAATTCCCGAAAAATACGTAGCCCCAGCTCTAAATCTAAACTCCCATCTTGCAACAAATTTTACGGAGCAACTCAACAAAGTAAACAAGATTTTCAAGTTATCATGCGATTCAGTCATGTTAACACTCTTTGAAGATGGAATTGACTCCACAAATTTCCACTCGGAATTAAATTTATCCAAATCCAACAACCCCATAGTTCTGGAATTAATCGGAGATGACAGAACAGTCGAATTCCGTAGCACATCGGACGCCAACGAAAGAAGATCGCATTTAATTCATTCCGGCGAAGCCATCAAGATTTCCGACCGTAGTCAACAAGAATGGAAGCTACGCATTCCTCTAATTCCGTCAGTGACATCACCAACAATCTGTCTAATTTATTGGGACAGCACTTCTAACCCCGAAAAAATTACAGAAGGAAAACGAAGAAAGCGTCAAGAAAAAAGGAAAACGCAGCAACAAGCAAATTCGGAGTTTTCAGACAATCCAACGCCACACCAACTCCATCCAGCGGCGGCGATCGATACTACAGGACTAATCGAGGAACTAGATCCAAGGAACGAGACTCACGTCGACAAGGAAGACCCGAATCAGGTTCGAGTTGACTGCATAGGCTACAACTCGAAATCTGCTTACCCAAGGCCCCATCTAATTTTTAATTTCGGCAATTTAAGGAAAGTAGCACTTTTAGACAGCGGAGCAGGTGTCTCGCTGATCGAATCGTCTACTGCACAAGAATTGTTACGAAATCCACAAATTAAATGTCACGAGGTCAAAACCGTAGCTCCCGTAAATTTAGTAGGTGTCGGTGGAAAAGGGGTTACAGCAGAAAAAACGTTGAACGCTGAAATAAGCAAATGCGGATTTTCCACAAGCCAGCAGTTTAAAGTCGTTCCCGATGGCAGTTTTGGAAAAATCCACGTTTTATTGGGTTACGATTTTTTATCAAAACAACCTGACTTGGTTAAATTAAATTGTTCAGACCATATTTTAGAAATAAGGGATCTCAAATTTAATCTGTCTCCATCACCTTTCGATGCTTGGGAAAATTATGGTAAAAACAAGGAATTAATTAATTTTGAGAATTATAACGTTTCAACTGAGCACATTGCAACGATCAATATTTCTTCAGACGAAGAAACAGACGAAAATCCAAAATCCACTTGGAATCCGACACCTCAACAATATTACGTTGAGGTACCAGTTTCATTATTTAAAGACGTCGTCTTGCCAAACAATAGTGAAACAAAAATTCGCGGCAAAATCCACCAAGCCTACCCTGAGCAGCAGAGTGGCATATTTTTGCCACAATGCAGAGAATTTCCGATCCTTTCTATTTTAGGCCACTACACAACGGTTGAAATAGAATATAGTGACGAAGAGCACAACGAACAGGATCTAGGAACGCAAATTACAAAGGATAATCCCACCCCTTCAAGCTTAACCCAAACAGTAGGAAGAGCACAGTCAACGGACGATGCGGACAAAACATCTGCCCCTTCCCTAGCTAATCCCGGAACCTGTTCTGACTTCCTTTCCCTTTCAAGGCCCACTCAGACAAAGGGGCGCGCACAGTCTATAGAAATCAGCAGCGTCGGGTCCGCCCAGTTAACGCCAGAAAATCCTCAAACCGGACCCAGTCAACCAACTGACACAGCACCTCAACAAAGACCATTTTCAGAAGAAGAAAGGAATAATTTAAAGTTTAAATTCAATTTACCAGATTTAAACGAAGAAGAACGTATGGAATTTTTGGAAATGCTCAAGACACATCAGGACGCCTTCAGCAAAAATGAATTCGATCTCGGAACTTACCAGGACTATGAAGTAAACATCGAAACAGGGTCATCAGCCCCAGTGAGGTCGAAGATTTACAGGGTGCCCTTCCATCAACGGGAAATTTTGGACAAGTATTTAGAAGAACTAGTCAGCATTGGGGTAATTAAGGAATGCAAATCAGCATGGCTCAGCCCATGTCTTCTCATAAAAAGAAGGCCTGAAGGCTATAGGGTGGTAGTGGACTTACGCGGTCTCAACGCAGTTACTGAATCAGTTTCTGTACCACTACCCATCATCAGCGAAGCACTAGCAAATCTCAATGGCGCCAAATACTTCACCAAGCTAGATTTTCGCATGGGATTTTTTCAGCTGAAGCTAGCCGAGTCATCTATGGAAAAAACAGCGTTTCAAAGCGCCAACAAGGTTTATTGCTTTTCCAAACTTCCAATGGGTTTGAAAGTAGCGCCCGCCCACTTCCAATTCTGCGCCCAGCAGATTTTCGCAGAAATTTTAGGAGCCTACTGTACAATCTACCTTGACGACGTGCTCCTTAAATTTCCGAACACACCTGCTTCATGTAGACAAGGCCCTCTCACTCGTCGAGAAATCGAAAACAAAACTTAGCCCCGAAAAATGTATTTTCGCTGCAAAACAAGTCAAGTTTCTCGGATTCATCGTTAACGAAGAGGGTGTGCAACCAGATAGAGATAAGATAAAAGCCATGGAACTCTTCCCACAGCCAAGAAACGTTAAAGAAATATGTAGATTCATTGGAATGTGCGGATTTTTTCGCCGACACATTCCCTCCTTTTCAGCTTACTCAATGTGCCTTACCAAGCTAACCAAGAAAAATGCGAAGTTCATATGGGACAAGGAAGCAGACGACGCATTCAAAGGTTTGAAAAAGGCTATGGTAAACGCAGCTACCCTACGTCACCCGGATTTTTCTAAACCTTTCTACGTAGAGTCAGACGGAAGTGACGTAGCGCTGGGCGGCTGCCTCACACAAATACATGACGGCATAACCTACCCTTTAGCCTATACTTCAAGAACCTTAACACCAGCTGAGAAAAGGGAAAGCACCATTGTGAAAGAAATTTTAGCAGCAGTACATGCCTGTGAAACCTTTCGCACCTTCCTCATTGGTAAATCCTTTTTTTTAGCCACGGACCATATGGCATTAATTTTTTTGTACAACAGTAGTGGATTATCTCCTAAACTAGAGAGGATTCTCACAAGGCTAAGGGAGTACGACTTCGAAATTCAACATAGGCCTGGCAAGCTTATACCCGTGAGTGATGCTCTATCTCGAGTAGAGATACCAGTCTGCGTACTGGACTCACAGTTCCCTGACTGGACACGAAGCCACGTAGTAGCGGAGCAGAGAGCAGACGACTATTTCGGCAGGATTTGGCACAGCATCAAAGAAGACGAGCCAGCTGACGTCATCGACACCAGCAATAAAAGGAATATATACTACAAGGATTTCGACGGCATGCTGTACAGAACATGGCTAAAAGACCCCTCACAAGGAAGATTGGAAGATATAGCCCAAGTTTGCATCCCAGAGGCCCTGGTAAACTTCTGTGTTCGTGACTACCACTCATCCCCCGCAGCCGGCCACCGAGCAGCAAAGAGCACCCTAAAGCTCATTCAGCTACATTGCTATTGGCCCACCATGATCAGAGACATAGATTACTACGTGAAGACATGCCTTATCTGCCAGCAGTATAATCGCCCCAACAAACCATATAAAGCAACACTCAGAGCCTACAAACCGCTACAGAGACCAGGGGAGAGCTGGTCTATGGATTTGATAGGAAAACTAAACACCACCAACAAGAATAACACCTACGTGATGACGCTCGTAGATGACTTCAGTCGCTACGTCATTGCTTTCGGGATTCACGACAAACGAGCCGAAACTGTAGCTAGGAAGCTATACACCAAGCTTTTCGCACGATTCTCACCCCCTAGGGTGCTCCGCTCCGACCTCGGAGGCGAATTTTGCTCTAAAGTTAGTGCAGAATTATGCAACCTATTCAATGTGAAGCAAATAAACTTCATCCCCTATGCTTCTTGGACAGGGGGGAGGAGGCGTAGAGATTTGCAACAACTCGGTACAAACCGTGTTAAGGAAGATAGTAGCAGACGATCCACACTCATGGGATGACAACCTACAAGCAGCCTGCATCGCCTTAAATTCTACCCCCCACAGCTCCACGTTGTTGTCACCCCACTTACTTCACTTCGGCGTCGAATTCAGGATCCCCAGCAGCTTAATCTTTGAACCTGCAAGGAAAATTTACAACAGCGACGATACAGTAGTCAGGCTGGAGACAAAACTGTTAAATGCGTTTGAAGTGGTGCGCCAGCAAAACGCTATCGCAACTCAACGCCTTCAAAACTTCTACAACAAGACAGCACGCCCCTACAGATTCTTGACAGATGATTATTTATTAATCAAATCCTTCGTGAAGATTGAAGAAATTTCCAGTAAACTTCAGAAAGTGTGGGTTGGACCCTACAGATTAGTAGAATTCATAAATCCAGTCATCGTGAGAGCAGTGCACTACCTGGACCCCTTTAAAATTGTCAGGGTACACGTCAACCATTGTCGACCTTACTTCATGCGTTCGAGAAATCCAATTCAGCCTTTCTCAACACCCGACGACCTGGATTTAGCTGAAATCCA
>JAHWFP010167440.1:0-15923 GCA_023313725.1 Lithobius niger | reverse complement strand
CTATTAGGCCTATCGAAAATTCGCAAAATACCGTACTGAGAGTATTTTTGTTTTTGAATTTGAGCGTTAAAATTGTGATCGATCAGTGCGTTACGTTTTTGTGGCAGGCTTTGGAGCTGCGTGAGTAAGAGCTTGGATTTTTGTGTACTATCTGTAAACGTCGTCGTGTATTAGACATTAGTGGTAAGGACACCTCAACACCGCCGAGCCAAAAACCTGAGGGCAGAACTCTTCAACTCAAGAAGAACATCGTCTTTATGGCGATCCCACTTTAAAATCGCCGAAATGTAAATATTGTATTTTATTCTTTCCGGCATAAAGCCAAAACACTACTAGCTTAGTTATGTTTTAGGAGGGGCTTCCACTGCATTGGTACTTAACCTCACCTACATGTAAAACACGATATTTTTTATTCTTAAAATAGGTGACGACTTACTTTATTTATGAAAAATGTTCGACGTTAAAATCACTTGTCTGCTTCTGCAACAACTAAAATCTAACCTAAATGCGTTATAGCATATTAAAGCTAAGCTGGTATATTTAATCTTTTGATTTTTGCACTTAATGCACTTCAGTAAACTTAAATTCTTTCTATGAACCCTACCGGAGCTCAACTTTTTATGTTTGTTTATTTTTACGGACTCAGTGTTTATTTCATGTCTATTTTCTTAATAGCATTTCCATCCAAACTCCGACCGTAGCAAACCTCTAAAAACGAAAACAAACTAGCTTTCCTTCGATTTAAAACATGCCTTGTATATATCAGTTTGTTTCCCAAAGTCAAATAGTAATTCTGAGCTAACACTTCGCCCCCCCCCCCCTCCCCCTCCTTCAATAGTTGCGATACATAATATCGTAGTTTTACTTTATAGGCCTAAACTCATGTTATGAGTTTCAAACTCATTTGCACTTTCAAGCCAGGCCTCTAACGCTCCCGAGTCGGCAATTCCCTTTGTCAATGCAGCCTCACCAATTCCCTTCCAATCAAAACACTGCATTCAATTCCCTCTCTACTCAGAGCGCTCAGCTACGCTGCCCGTCCGCGCCATCATGCCCACTTCCGGTAGTGACAGCCCGGCCAGTTTTGGTCACTATCTCCTCCTCCAAGCGTCCATCTCTACCCCCACACCCCCCTCCGTCGCTCTCCTACAGGGTCGCGCTTTCCCACTACCTGCCTGCCAAGCAGATGGCATAAAAACGGAGATCCAGGAGAATTTCGTTAGCACAGCTCAGGAATCTTGAAGCTAGAGGTAGCTACGCCGGTCGGGAGTGGAGATGCCGCGGTTCGATTGTTGCCTTGCCGTGCAAAGGTAGTTGATTCGTATAACTTTGTTTAAATTGAAAGTTTATTTTTTGGACTCTACAAATTCAAAATTTATAGTTTAATTTTAAACATAACCTCTTAGCTTTGAATGTAACTTATTGTGCGTTAAGCCAAACGGCATTTCGGACGTTAACGGCCATAACTTAAGGGTTAACGGTCCCTTACTAAAAACCAACTTTTTTTTTTACAGTTTCATTAACACAGCTTAATGTAAACAAAGGCTGTCGGGTTCAACAAAACGTAAAAATGAATTTAACTTCAGTTCGCGCACTTTCACCTCGCCGAGACCACCTATTCTCGCTAATTTTCGACGATCACTGCCGCCTTCTTCAGGCTTTAGGATTTTCCGGACTTTTTCTTACATTTTCTTCAACCTGGACATTTAGTGGATTCAAATTTGAGCGGCGTTGCAGCCTCCCGTATTCGCAGGGCTGCACCACTGATTTTTCCGATCGTTCTTGCAAGGCCCACTGATCATCAAGGCAACTGCGGAGGCTTTTGTTGGCTAGGTGTAAAACTCTTGGAAAGGCTGGGCCTTGAATGTTCATAAGGTCCATCCCTTTCTGCTCATGATGTCGTATGGCCAAGGATTCTAAGCATCTCAGGTGTGCGTCTCTCCTGGAGTTTGACTCAATTAGAGTGTTGGTATTTTTCCAATCAATCTTGTGCTTTGTTTTCTTGCAGTGGACTGTGATGCCGTTATCATCTTTATCATTACGGACGTTAGCCATGTGTTGTTCCACTCTCGTTCTCACCCCCTTTCTAGTTTCACCTATATATACTGCATCACAGTCCCTGCAAGGAATTCGGTACACTGCTTCTCTGGTGTTTCTCACTCTTCCCATTTCAGTTTCATCTGACGGCAGTGATCGTCGAAAATTAGCGAGAATAGGTGGTCTCGGTGAGTGAACTGAAGTTAAATTCGTTTTTACGTTTTGTTGAATTTGGAGTTTCACAGTATAATGTTCCATAACGACGGTTTTAGAGGCTGTCTGGTCAATTAGATTTGCGTACATCCCTTTTCTAATGTGAATTCCGAGGCGGACGGTTTGATCTTTTGGGTGTTCCCGTTTGAAACAAAACTGTAAAACCAGGTCTACTATTATAAGTCAGCCGAGGCTGTTTGTAATTTAGAGGGCTCTCTTGCGAAATCCCCGTTGCCTAAAATCACTGTTTCTATTTGAAATTGTTTTGTAAACATAATTCTTGTTCTAGTGTCGAATTTAATGTAAATTCCCCCCGTATCATTTATAAACTAAACTAAGTTGTAAATTGGAAAATGTAAAGTGCTAATATTTTAACATGTTTGTCTAAAATAAAAACCAGGAGTTTTAAACGCTCGTTGGTTTATTAGTTCGTTGATTGCTAGAAGTTAGTATTTAAGATAAATCTCTTCTAATTTAACTTAGCTAGCCTATTTCCTACCTTGGTGGCAGCATTACCGCTTATTATTACTAGTTAGCCTACATTATTAGGACTTCGTAGCTCCATTCTCTACACCGGGACTGTAGCAGTTGTGCTGTTTTTAACTAAAGAATACCAAAAGTAAACCAGAGTGATAATAAGACTGATGCAGTTACACCAGGTGACCGGCGATGTTACATGCACCTACCCGTCATAGCATCCGCCGTTACATATCACACCTTGTGTGAGAGGGTTGCTCAATGAGTGGTGTTCATTTGTACGCTGCTCGGGTGCTTGCATAAAATTAACCAGGACTGTATGCCACGCTTTCATTGGGCTTAGTTCAAATATGATGCTATTTTTGTTGTGAAGTGCAATAGTTTAAAATCGGTTAACTTTAAACAACTTAGTTAAACAAAAGGTTAACAAAAGCTTTCAAATTTGCTAGGAATTTGGTATTTTTTTACAGCCCCAAACTTTTTTATCAGCTACAACACGGCATTCCGTCCACCCCCTCCCCCCCAAAAAAGTGTTCACTCCCCATCTCTCTTTCACGATCAGTGAATCGCACCCCTGCACTTGTCACAAATGCCACAAAATGTAACAAACTTCCAAAACTACATAAAATCATCATCAAATTGCCTTTATTTGAACATTAAGCAGAAGCTATTAATTTATTAATGATAAACAGCCTAGCATGATGTACTAGCCACCATCGGCGCAAAATTGTAGCGAAATCTGCAAAATTACACCCTTCACCGTAACAGATCAGACCTCAAATTGGCACCCTTCATTGCAACAGAACACACCTCAAAATTAGGCCTAGTATTAGCGTGGAAATTTATGTCCTTGACAATGGTAGAAGTAATTTCATAAATCTTGTTATTGTTTAGTAATGCTACACTGATACCAACTTTTCCGATAACATACAAATATGCTACCGGTCTACTTTGAAAAGTGTTGCCGGTACCGATATAAATGTCTAAATTTCGAATCCCTAATTTTTTTTATAAATGGTTTAATTTTCTTCAAAATTTCAATATTTATCAAAATGCTCTGTGATTTCCTGAGCATAACGCCTCAAACCGTGTGTCATTATCTCGAATGGTTCCAGAATTGTCGATATTTGAGCTAAAGTTGGCGATACCGATACCACAATTATCGGCAACCGATCCGACCCATTATCAGTATCCTTATTGTTTAGATATTAACATAGGACGATTGCAATGTTAATTTACTTGTATATTTTATTTTTAAGACTGGCCAAGTCCTTGGGCGAGTGAATTTAGTGTCTGGCCACGTGAAGACCCAGCTGATAGCGCACGACAAAGAAGTTTACGACATCGCATTCAGTCGGGCAGGTGGCGGCAGGGACATGTTTGCTAGCGTGGGTAAGTGAGATCGTTTTAGGAAGTTTAAAATGGCCGAAACACAGATCACCATCACTCAGAAAACAAGTAAGGACCCAACATGAGGAATTGCGGCACATTGATTCTGTTATTTAAAAATGTCACATTGACAATTAGCCACTGTACGCGGCGGTTGCCGATATTTCAAATGTCACATCGCGTATTTTTTAAATTGAGTCCATATTTACGTCTTGTATGCTTACATTTCAAAGAAAAAGATATTCGCCTCAATATCCTTACAAATTTTCGACAGTCTGATTTTTCTGGAGTTGGAGCAGCTCGGAACGACTGTCTTCGTCAGGTTACAACACGACCGCTCACTTTGTCATGATTGTTTTCACCTATTTGAATGAGACGCCGGGCCATAGCCTCCAAAACTTGTAGGCCAGTACACCGTTTTTACCGCAGCAACTTATTCAAATCGCCTTTTAGCAGAAATGGGGTGTGTGGCTTTAAAGGACCATGGATATCATCAACATGGCTGTTGTGTTGAATAGCCAGGGATTCTAGGTGTCTAGATGCACGTCATTCATTGTTGTAGTTGGACTTGAAGGAATATCACAATGCCTTCCCAATTTATTCGGTATCGAGTTTCCTTGTGGTGGAATGCAATGCCACTCGTTTCAAGTTCATTCCTGGTATCAGCCATGTGCTACTTGACCCTCGTGCATCTATCTGGTACGAAAATACCTACTGTGCTGATGAATATCCAGGGACCTTCAAACCCAAGCATTCAGTTTCTGAGGAGAGGTGAGTTTAATAAGTTGCTGTGGAAATATTAAATTGCAGGTAGCACTTTTATCACCTCCAAGAACGTTGCCACAACAGTTCACTTAAACTTTCGAGGAAGAAAACAACTGTTCCTCTTCTTCAGAAATCTTCTTCTGAAAAACTAAAACTCGCGCATTCTCGTCGAAAACCTGTACTTCCCGACAAGTTTTCTCTTGTTGGGCTTTGCCATCAACTCCAACCAGGACTGTATGCCACGCTTTCATTGGGCTTAGTTCAAATATGATGCTATTTTTATGTGAAGTGCAATAGTTTAAAATCGGTTAACTTTAAACGACTTAAGTTAAACAAAAGGTTAACAAAAGCTTTCAAGACTAGTTTCAGCCAAAGATTTCGTTTTCTTAGGAGTTTTGTTAAAACTCTCATCAGCAACAGAGCTGCTTTCCATAGATCGACTGGAAGAAATGGTATCTCTTGTAAAGAAGATCGATGCTTCTTCAACTTTTATTTTTCACCACCGTAAAAACTAAGGCTGGGCCGATAACACTTCTTACCGATCCGATACCGATTTCGAAGAAAAAAATCTGCAGATACCGAGTTCCGATACCGATCATTGATACAGAGTCCATAATAAAGAAAAAATTTTGTTTAGATTTATATTTAACCTAAAATAAGTGTGTGTTTCTACATAAAACTTTTTAAAATTTTTGACATCTATAAGTTCTACTGAATTCAGATTTTTTTCCATTTTGTTACTATTAAACTTATTAGTAAGGCTAGGCCATTCGGCTTTATTTCGAATACCAAATCTCCAGTAACTGATCCCAGTTCCCAACTAATCAAAAACAGGAAGTATGTCTTATAAAAAAAATACTTCTGAAGTCCTTGCATAAATAAAGCATGGGCCTAAATAAATATAATTAATTTTTTTTAATATTGGTTTAAAATAATATTGCATATGCAAAATCATTTAAAAACTCCAGTAAAATTTTAACATTTTGCCTTGTAACTTCAAAACGGTAAGATAATGCTACTTGCAGTTATGATCATTGGAAAGCTGGCGAAAAAACCGTCAAAATGGTGTAATCAAATGTCAAATTCGGTCGACGAGAAGTGAAAATATCTTTGATTTGGTTTATTATCGATTTATCAGGGTTATATCTGCCGAACCCGATTGCTACCGATACCGCAAATATCGGTAGGTATCGGCCCAGCCTTAGTAAAAACCATCGAACACAGCATTCCAACTTCATTTCATCGTAACTCCACGAAAAATGAACTTTCTTACTATCAACAAAATACTTACTTCAGTAATATGTGCTAAAATCGCTATTTTATGCTTTCATTGCTCAAAAATAATTAAAAACACTAGTACCATATAGCTCCCGCCCAACCCTTCCCAATGTCGGTCGCCACTCGCCATTTGGCGAGTGGCTATCAACAGTTGGCGACTTGGAATTTAGCCGTACTCGCCAAATCGGCGACTAGCTACAGAGCATGCCACTAAAAAAGGAGTATCTCTGGAACCGTATAAGTTGGAGACGAACGGTTTGCGGCGTTATGCTCAGATTTATAAGGGCTATATAATTGGATTTTCTGCATTATTACTGGAGTTTACACAATTTTGTTAATGCATAAATTAGAGAAACCTTTCATCATACAAGACGTATTTGGTATGTGGCGAGTAAAAATTGTGAAATGGCGAGTGCTTTGTAAGGTCTACTGGCCAAGTGGCGACTGCTACTGGATTGACATTCGGAAGGGTTGCTCCCGCCAGGGGCGCCACTCTGTATCCTACAATACAAGGCGAGCGTCTATAATACCTCATTATCGCTTTGAGCACAACGTTGTGTGGTTGTGCCAATTTATGCTCTTAAGTTTTCGGCTTTTTTTCATTGCAAAAACGTAGAAAGAATCTGCGGAATTTTTGAAATTTGTTTACTCGGCAGTGTTTACAGTGGGTGCATGCGTGTAAACCTTTTTATTTTACTCCCGGCGGTGTTTAAATTATGGAAATCTTATTTGTATCAGCCAAGTATGGCGTTTGCGTAGGCCTTGCCCGATGGGTTTGGTACTTGGCTTGGAGAACAGCAACGTGCTGGCCCTCCGCATGTTGGCTAGAGACATATTTTTCTTCATTTTATTCCCGTTGCATGTAAATTACTAGTGGATTTCATCATTTCTTTGTGGTTTGCATTGTGGCGCACCCAAATTTCCCTTTTTTCGAGAACGCCGTTCCTGCCTTCGGCCTTTCTCCCCATGCTTTCTCACTTTTGGCCGATCCCTTGCACCTTACTCATTCGGTTTGCGTTTCCCAAGTTCATTTTTGAGTGAATTAGCGGTACGATGTAGTGGAATCTTATTTCATTCCTGTCTTGTGGAGAATTTTGACGCTTGTTACGGGAAAATCCAAGATGGCGGCCCTCTTGCCAAAACCGGATGTCGGCAAGCGTTCCTCCTCCACGCCGACGTCGGCCGCCATAGCACCTAGTGTGAGAAAGCGGAAGCAGATGTCGGGTTGGTTTCGATTTGCGCTAGGCAGACGTCTGCTGTGCTATGTTGGACCTTGTTTACGTTTCGACGGATTTTGTTGCTAAAGGTAATGTAATTTATACGTGTGAAAGTTGAAAGTTTTAAAATTAGCACGATCGTTTCATGCTCACGTCCCGTAATCGCGATTGTGTCCTCGCCATTCTAAACTATTTGAGCGAGTTGGGTCAGTGTCTAATGTCGGCGCGACGTCCGGCAAGGCATCTGAGCCTGAGCATGATTGTCATCCGTCTCCACGTTCGGGGAATAGGATTGACATAGGCCGAAAACGATCATATCACCCATTAGGGCTGATAGTGCTATAGGTGTCGTCCCGCAGCGATATGCGTGGACAGTCACCAAAACAAGGCCTGGGATATCGGTGCGGACGTTCGACGATGCCGCACGCCATCGAGTGGTGGAGATTTTCGGCAAGGTGATGCGCTCCCTCTTCCCCCGACGTCGTGTTTTGTCACCGACGTCGGCTCCGATGTCGGCATTATGCACGACATCATGCTAGGATTCACTGTACGATTTTCTTGCTAACTAACTAACAATAATTAATTAAGGAGGCTGTATCAACAGCGTCGACAAGGTCGATGTCGGCTGCCGCTTTTAGTCCAGCTTTGGCGACGATTTTAAAAGGAAGTTTTGGAAGGAAAGAAAATGTTTACTGACATTAAAGAGATGAAAGCAAGAATTTTTGGGGTAGCATTTTCTTTTCAGGAAGGTAAAAAAATTCCTTGTTGGATCTGCCAGCAGTGGATTATTCCGGTGGGGTTGTCAAAGACCCCCCGTTTATTCTTTTGTCATTGTGAAGCTTTAGGCAAACACTGCCTCCCTAACTTTTAGGGAATGGCCCTATGGGGAGGATTATGGTTCTCCCCAGGAATGCTACGGACGAATTTCCCTCTTGTAGCCTGGTGGCGTCACTTCTGCACAGTTCCACAATCAGCCTTTAAAAAAAGCCTTTAAGTATATATATATATTATAATAAATTAAGAAGGGTGCAAGGATACATTGTTGTGCCCCAGAACTAAACAATTTGGGTTCATGGTTCTGCCCTATTTGTCAGTACGTTATTTTATGTAAAAATGTGGGGGCCAGGTGCCTTGCCCCCCCCACCAAATTGTACTGCTTCTGCAATCCCTACCTTGGCATTGTTCGGTTTACGGAAGCAAGTTTGGTTTTCGTCCCGTGTCTCCCATTGATGCTTTCGATTTCTTTAAAGATAATAGATTGTTTGGGTTTGATTTAGGGTGATTTGGTGTTCTGGAAGTCGTTTTGGTGGCAATTGTTTTGTTGGAACTGGTTTATTATTGGTTTTGAAGTTGTTTCGTGTGTCTGTTGCAGGTCCGCGACTGTCTGGTCACGTTTTTATTAAGTCCACACCTTTTTTGGTCGGCTTGGGACATCATTTCATTTTCGTCAGATTGGGTTCTGAGGTCTGGTAGTCCTCTCCTTTCGATCCGAATGGTCACCCGGATCGCAGGATTTCACTGTAACCTTATTCTGGTCTGCATCTTTGGAAAATCGTTTCGTGACGGAGAAATTTTGGTCGCACTGCGTATAAGGAAGCTGGCAATCGTCCCAATTTGTCTGGAATGTGTAGGAATGAAAGTGGCATTGTCCTGGAAGGTGCAGTAGTCATTTGCCTCTGCCTTGTAATCGCGGCTGGGCATTCGCCGACGCCTAGGTGAGTCAGGCGAGTTGGGTCTGCGATTGTTGTTGACGCGTCAGCCACCTTGTGTCTGAGCGTGACCAAGCTCGCAGTACTAAGTTTCCCATGGTGTGGGCATAGGGCCACCCGCATAGACTTGAATTGGTCAGGCACCAATTCACCTTGTGTCTTGCGTCAGACACCTTGTGTCTGAGCGTGACCAAGCTCGCAGTACTAAGTTTCCCACGGTGTGGGCATAGGGCCACCCGCATAGACTTGAATTGGTCAGGCACCAATTCACCTTGTGTCTTGCGTCAGACACCTTGTGTCTGAGCGTGACCAACCTCGCAGTACTAAGTTTCCCACGGTGTGGGCATAGGGCCACCCGCATAGACTTGAATTGGTCAGGCACGCATCAAGATCGTCTGCTGAAAGTTCATGTCGTGTGACGTGACCGTGAGGACGTGTGAGGTAGTAGTTCTTTAAACGAGGGTCTGGGAACTTATTTTAGGTGTCGGTCGACGTTATGTCCCAGCGTTTTCAAGAATCGTTGTGACCTGTGGAGGATCTCCATGGACGAAACCTTCTCCCCAACTTTGTGTTCTTTTTCCAAAGTCGTTGCCGGTCTCGGTGGACTCGCCGACATCGGGTTACGTCTACTTGTTGACATCCTCTGAAAGTTCCTTTCAACATCGTGTTGTTCGGGGACAACTGGACCAACATCAATGCCTCTATCGCTCCCCTCGCCCTTAAGACATTGAAGCCCATTCACATTGATTGGTATGGTTGGAATAAGCGTTCAGTTTCAGTCCAGGGCGTTTGATCATCTTTCAAGTAGTAATGTTGGGTTTTGATGGTTTGCGTTAGGCTTGTAAGGCATATCATGCCCCTCTGCCCACTGTCAGTTCTTTCATGGTCCTTTCGGCCTTTTAGAGGTTAGGGTGTGGCTCGTACTTTCAAATTTGGTTTAAGTTAATTTAAGTTTGGTTAATTTAAGTTAGGTTAAGTTTAGTTTAAGTAGATTTAGGCTTAGTTTAGGATAATTTTAGGTTCTTAAACCTATTTTGAAAGATTTCAAGTTTGCAATCATTTAAATTCCTTATAAACGACTTGTTGAGTACACACCCCCTTTGAGGGCATATTCTTTGGATTTCCAAGATAATACTTCTTTTCGTTCTCTTGGAATATTTTTGAAACTTGGGGTTTTTTATTAAAATTCCACGCAGGTTAATTTTAATTTAACCCGCTCATACTTCTCTCTAGTCTGCAAGTATTGATTTTCGTTGTGATGGACTGACATTGCCTTATCGACTTCGGTCTTTAGTCTTCGCATTTCCCCCAGCTGGAAACGCTGGGGTTCCTATTGTTGGGCAGCCTTCCCACACTGCTCTTTTGGCTTCTCAATGAGCCTGGATGGACTGTTGGTCGCATTGCTTTAACGAATTCGGTCTTGGAACATTCACCAGCTGGATTCGCTGGTGTTCCTCTTGCTGGGCAGCCCTCCCATGCTGCACTTTTGGCTTCTCAATGAGCCTGGACTGACTGTTGGTCACATTGCTTGAACGACTTCGGTCTTTCGTTTTCGCACATTCCCCAGCTGAATCCGCTGGGGTGCCTCTTGTCGGGCAGCCCTTCCACGCTGCCCTTTTGGCTTTTCAATGAGCCTGGTTTTCACCCGCTTAGTTTGCGGTGAGGTTCGCTGCTCGAATGTTTTCATATCGGAGCAGTTAGTAAGTTTGTAGCGTAAATTGGCGCCCCTCCCCTTCCTGGAAGTGCGCTCTAAGGAGGATAATGCAAGCTTGCGCTAGGTAATTTTGGTGGGGTTTGGTTTTAACAAGTTCTTTTGCGTAGAACCCCTCTGGTCTCAGCTTTGTAGCTGCACCTTCCCTTCAACCGGGAATTTTGTCGAACGACAGCCTAGAATTTCTCTATCTGGTCCAGTATTCCTTTCTGGACATCTTTGTCTTTCAAGTCTTGGAAGTGAGAAACTGCAACACGGCTTGCAAGTATCATCCTTTGGTAATTTGGTGGCATTACCAAAGACAATTTTCTTTTCGCAGAAAGGTCAGGTTAGCGAGCCATGATGAAACGGAGGTAATTTTACTTCAAGAAGTTTGGGACAGTCCTGACAGTGACTCAATTCCTTTCGTGTGCATTACGTCACTTTGAAGTCTGCAAAGTGGATTGACGGAATAAGGTTAGGATTTTACGACGTCTATAGTCTTATTGACGTCTCCCTTTTCTGGGCCTAGTGTTTTTGGACAACCCATGGTTCAGATGGTTGTGAACACTAATCGACCAGACACTACCGCAGGTCACTACAGGTTTGATTCAGCTAATGCTGGTTACGCCTAATCATTTGGAGCGGATTACGGGCGTTAAAACATCTCCTCCTCCTCCTGTTTTGGTTTACTCCTTACGTCCTAAACGTAACTGTATTAACTTTGGGGGAAGGTAGCCTACTGATGGTTAGCATGACCATCTCAAGTACTAGAAGTCCTGGCTTTGATCCTTACCCCAGCCACCCCTGGCATTTTTGGTGAGGGAAGGGCCTTGTGTTGCCTCGAGTCATCATTGTGGGAGGTAATAATATTATTATGCATTTTGTAGCTCTCTCCTTCTGGCTCCATGGACTAGGCTGGAATCGCGTGAAAGATATAGCAACTCTAGCTTTTCTTGACCACATTTTACCAGACGTGCTTAATACTTTATTAGGAGAATTGTTTTACCTGAGCCTTCTCCTCGCAACCATTTTTCTGAACTAGGGATTGTGGATCCTGATGGGAAGGGGCAAGGCTCTGGGCATGCCCTTCGACTCTATCTTGCTGGAACTTTTATTCCTCCAACGAAGGGGCCCAATGCTGAGTAGACGACTTCGCCCGCTCCGTTATTCCTCCAGATCAACAAGGTGTAGAACAGTCCTATTCCAGTTCCTGTTACCTTCCCAGTTAGGAAAGTGGATATGTGAAGTCGTTGAGGTTTCTTCTGAACTCGGACCGAGCCTTATTGATCTTCCAAGTGAGGTGCGGCTCCGAACTGGCGTAAATTTAGGAAATGTCGAACCAACCTGTGGGTTCCACCTAAGAAATTGATAAGTGAGGCCTTCGCTGGGTCTTGAAGTAGGAGATCAATAGTTTGGGGTGGACCAACAGTTTTAGCCTTGGTGAGGTAGGCTAGGGTGGCGCTCTGTGTGTAGTGCGGTACACTGTTGGCTCATTCATGTGTATGCCTTCCAATCACGGTTCGTGCATTGGTACGGTATTGGCGACTCGCAATTTGTTGCATTATTTTGTCATGTGTGGCGTTTTGTTTTCGTTTTGAATAGTACTGAGAGAGTAAATAAAGTAAGTTGTACAGCTGTTGCGTTGGGATGAAGGAAGTTCTGGGTAAGAATGTAAAAAAAGATGAACGTAGGTTGTAACAAGATCAGACCATACACGGGCATTCTGCAACGTGTGTCCTCCCACTCATCTTCTGAGGTGGGAGGAGTTGGTCAACGTCGTTGGTCGAGGCGACGCGACTGTCTTCACTCAGCATCTGTGCGGGAGTACGATAAACGTCTGCTGTCTTCCGGCTTGGCAAGTTAAATTCATGTGGTCGAAGTCACCTGTTCAGGTTGGCAATGTTTTTTAGTAAAGGATATTGGTGCTATTGAAGGCCTGGTTCTCCAGGTTGGTGCAGTACCAGGTGGAGCAATTCTGGCAATGGTAACCCCTTTCTGGCAAGGGAAATAGGTTCGTGAGGTAGTAACATGGCTCTCTGGCCTTGAGCCGAAATTAAGAAATGGAAAATATTATTTTGGGAAAGTTGATTACCATTCGTAAGTGGGTACCTTCTCAATAATTATTGAGGTTTTGGTATGACAACTTATGTAATAGCTTCGGGTTCTAGCTGACCCTCCTCCAGGGGGACAAAGTCAGCACATATCACTGAAATAAGTATTTTGTTGATAGTAAGAAACTACATTTTAACACTGCTTAAAATAAGTTTTTACTATCCTAAAATACTTACCTTCAGTAGAACCCACCCGCCTCCCCTCTTTCGCTGAACCCGTTGGTTGCTGAGCGATAATGAGGTATTATGGACGCTCGCCTTGTATTGTAGGATACAGAGTGACGCCCCTGGCGGGAGCTATATGGTACTAGTGTTTTTGATTATTTTTGAGCAATGAAAGCATAAAATAGCGATTTTAGCACATATTACTGAAGGTAAGTATTTTAGGATAGTAAAAACTTATTTTATGCAGTGTTAAAATGTCGTGTTTTTTCATTCTGTTTCCGCAGTTCTACAGCTTGAACTTTTCTTCCCTAATGATCCCTGGGAAACCAATTTTTGGTTTCGTTTTTATAATTAAACTATGAACTTTTTACATCAAAACCTCGCAACCGGCACCATTACTTGGTTTGTACAAATGTTTTCGGCATAAAGCCGCAGCTTCCATAACCATGTTGTAAACTTGGGGTAAAACGATGTTGCTAACGTCAGCCATTATGTACATATTCATTGCCATGAATTATTATGCAACTGGAACCATTTTCAGCCTAACTTGCAGCAGAAATAGGCCCACTGTAAAATTCGCCGATGTGTTCTTATAACGCAACAGTCGGTAACGTTATGTAAACTTAATAATTTTCAATTTTTATTACTTGTCCTTATTTACACTAGTATCCTTTATTTAAGCTTCAAAGTAAGCATTCGCTAGTATTAATGTAACTTGCGTAAGTCTGGTTAACTACCATTTACAAAATGCCCGTTTCTGCCATTTTATAATAATGAGCTATAAAAACCATCAGTATTTAGCGTTAATTCAAGGCTTTCACTATTTACAGCAAGGATAACTTGTTTTACAGCCTCTTTAATTAGCCTTGTCTCCTTCACACTGCCTCTCAAGTCACCTGTCAATCAAGCTGCTCCAAGAGTCTTGCTCCTCCCAGATTCTATTGTTCTCAAGATCCTGAGCCAAGCAGAGTAGCCTAGTTCTCTTCAGCGTCCGCGCTTTGTCTACCAGGATCCGATCCTCAGGTGTATAACCGACCCACGCAAAACATTCAGGAGCATAGCTGACACCATTCACCACAGGTTACTACGCCAGTTGGGAGTTCGAGATGTCCTTCTGCAGCGCCAAAGCCATGCCGGGCAGGTGGTAATCAGTCTTAGTCAGGTATCAGGCTTATTTTATTTAGGCTAGGCCTTTATTCAAAATTTTAGCTTAAAACTTAGCTTAATATGTGGCAATTTTAATGGGGAATTCTGAATTCTGCATTTTAGTTTCTTAAAACCCCATTAATGTAAGAGTTACACGGGACTCTTCCTAAAAACCCAGCTTTTTATAGCCGACGAAGATATACATTACCTTATTTACACTAGCAGTTTCCCCTTTGAGCTTATTGTATCCCCCTAGAAGTAGAAGTTACCTTCCCTGCCTGGCTCGTACACTACCGCGCATGCGTCGGGCTTGTCCATATAAACCCTTGCGCAGCTGCGGTTACTATCATTTCATTTCAGTGGTACAGACGAGGAGGAGGGGGGCCTACTCCTCGTCTGTACCACTATCCGCTACTCGGGACGAGGGATCGCTGATCCCCATTTTCCTGACCACCATCCTTGCTCCTGCTGCGACCTCTTGGCTATTAAGCCTATCCGGTCCCCTGCCGTCCTCCGCCTTTCGGCCGCCTTGGATTCCATCCGCCGTCACTCTGCGCCCGCCTTGAGGCAGGCCGCTCCCCTCACGGACACTTCCACCTTTTCTTCTCTAGCCGCCACGCTGTTCACTTCGTTGGGACGCTGTGCTTACCATCCTCTTCTAGCACTAGCTTCTGCAACGTCCGCCTCCACTTCGTGATGCCGCGAGCAAAGGGGACGCAAGGGAGATCCTCCCCCCGTCCTCGCCATCCGGCCTCGCCGGTCCCGGCTGCTTGCCTGGACCCTCCGCCTCTGCCCTCCGTACGCTGCCTTCCCTCGGAACGACCGTTCCTTGTTTTTGGCCGACGACCTCGCGTCTGTGTTGCGTATGGGCAGTTGGTGTATCTGTTCATCCCAGCGCCGTTCCTCGTCCCCAGTCCCCCTACCCGGGGACTGCCTCTGTGTGGCATTCCTTGGGATGGGTTGCCTCATTGCCTTATATCAGCTTTCACCGTCCAAGATTCTACCGGTGGAGGTTCCGCTCCCGGCCATGCCTTCCACAGTCCTTGGATCCTTGGATCCGCCACTCCATCCTCCCCTAGGATCAGGATACTTTCTCCTGCCACGGTAACACATCGTCGGTCCGGACGCATCCCTACTCACCGATCCTCTGCTGTTCGACACCCACTCAATCCGCCATCCACTATCTTCCCAGCTTTAATACCCTCATTTCCTTCTGAAACACCCAGGGGCGCTTTCGTAGGACCGATCCGCCTCGGGTCGTATCCCGTACATCTCGCAGGCACCATCCTCTTGTCATTCATCCTCTTCGTCAGCTAATCCTTCGATCTTCAGACGTACGCTCCGCCATCCGCCTTCGCTGTTCCTCTTGGATCATCGGCCAGCCTTCACCTACCTTTCATCCGCCAAAGCTTCAATTCCTAACCAACGGACTGACAAGGTCCGTCACCAACGTGCTACAGCTGCTGCATCCGCTGCTGGATCTCGGTCCTCCTCCTCCAACACGACCACGTCCACCAAGACATCCTCAAACGACCATTGATCCGCTTCACCTTCGATCCGAGGCACTGACTCTGCCGTCCGTCCTACCATGAGACCGAGGATACGGTCCTCGTTGAGACCCTCCACTATGCCTTCCAGATCGTCCTACAGACCAGCTGCCACACGCTCTCTAACGGACAACACCTCAAGCGGCCTCGCAAGGCATCAGAGGCCACCCTCCAAT
>JAHWFP010167431.1:0-12095 GCA_023313725.1 Lithobius niger | reverse complement strand
AATTCGAACTAAAATTCGTTTAATTTAATGCTCAGTGCCCAATTATAAAAAAAAAAAAAGATGCCTGCGAAGCTCCCACCATTGTTGGCTGCCAGCAAAGCCCCACATCACTTTTTCGTTTGGCCACGACACTGGTCGGTCGTGTTTTACGCTAAAGATAATTAGAGTTACGATAGTGCTAGTAAGCAGTAATTCGGGCTGTCGGATTCTGAAATGAAATTTTGCAGGAAATGCAGATCGTTTAATTTTCGTCTTCGGCTATGCAAAAATTTGCCTTCAAAACACGAAGGAGGAGATTGCGGCGATCAAATTTACAAGGAAAGTATCAGCCCAACAGCAAGAGCAACGCAAGTAGATGCACTCCATGAGTTATTTAGAAAACGCCGCTTTGACAAAGTTCGATCTTAGCCCTTCAAACTATGTTTGCAACAATCAGGTTGAGTGTAGAGACTTGAATGTTAGACTTTGAGTGTTTATGAAGCTGTAGAAGTTAATTCAAATTTGTTGGATCCGTTAGGGATCGCGGAGCCAAATATTGTCATGTCCACCTTGCCTGGAAGTATGCTTTTGGCAGATTTTAGTTTAAACTCGGGAGATGCCTTATGGAGGAATTTCGTGATAGGGATAATGAGGATTTAGCGGCATTGTTAACTGTTAAAGTATAGCAGTGGTTATAGAGGCAATGGCTCCACTTGCCAAGAAAATAAAGATAGCAAATGGTTTTTTTTTTACCTAGCAGCACTTTGTTGCAATCAGAGAAGTTGGTGAACTTGACCAAAGCCTTCTCACTGGTGTGTTTGATTGGTGCCGACTCACCGCCCTGGGACAGCATTGAAGATGGCATTTTCGCATCGGGACGAAATATTTTGAAAGCTAAGTGTCGTGAGCTTGTGAAATTATCTGTTAAGTTAAAAGAGGATCAAATGGTGACAAACAAATGTGGGATCAGGGCCTAGACGCTAATTCCCATGAGAAAACAGGGCAATGTAGCTCCTAATTACAAATCTGGAAAGACGACTTGTAGGGAATTTAAATGAAATGCGAATGATGAGGCTCACCAAAAGTCGGATCGAAGCCTGCCTTCGACTCTGTGAAATAAGAAGTTGTCAAAACAAAAATCGGATCTGGGCTGGTCCTTGACTCTGTCAAATAAAAAGTCTTCAAATAAAAAATAACGAACCAGGGCCTGCTCTTGATTACATTAAAGTAAATGTAACCAAACCAACAGTCGCATTGGGCCCTGCCCTCAATTATAACAGACAAACATTCGGATCAGAGCCTGTCATCGGAGCTGCACAAAGGAAAAAACACCAAAGTAGCTACAAATGATGGGAGTACATCTAAGTCATCACAAGTCGGATTCTATGCATAAGTCTGATTCTATATCATCGAGTTGGGACAGAAATTGGTCGCATCACGATTCGTCATCGACAATGGGCAGGGATTCGGCAAAAAGCCATACGTCACCATAAATCACCACAAGATGCTCCAAGTCATCACAATACGTCACGGGGTGTGCTAAGTTGCCAGTCTGGTGAAAGTCGCCAGGGATCACGTGCAAGTCGACAGGAGAAAGACACAAGTCATCATAAAGAAAAACAATTCGCCACAACTCAACTCAGAAGGCGACGTCTGCAGTTGTGCGTCAGTACCCCCAACCAATGATCCATTTGCACTCTCTTTTTAGCGAAAGTTGTCATGATGGTCAAAGCGAATGATGGTGGAAGTCATGTTTCTTTGAATGTTACTGATGGTGGACATTTGGAGAAAGAGGATCTTTTGACTGGTACGAGTCAGGTGGCAGCCAAGATGGGTGTAATGAAAGGCTATAGGGAAAGTTGCTTGTTGGGATAGTGAACCTTTCACCTGCATTTTGCAAGAAACGCCCTATCTTTCAGGTCAGTGATAAATATCCCTTACTGTGATGTTCACTAATTTGGACGATATTGGCCAGAATCAGGAGATTTGCCTCAAATAGATGTTCATCACTAGTGATGTTAAATTTAGGAGAATACTACGAATGGTTGAAAAACTGATTTCTGTGGAGAATTCCTTGCCAGCACATGACCCAACCAAAAGCAATTATTTCTTCCGGTGTGTCGGCATAAATCTCCCTTTTGCCAAGAAATTCCGAACCTTCAAGAGTTATTTTTTCCCCAAGAGTTATTGAAGTTGATTCCAGATTAGTAAGACCCACCTATGTCAAGTTGACTTTCCAAGCAAGCAGAAGATGAGAAACTATCATCTTTTTATGTGGAACAATTCAATTGGGGATTAATACTGGTCTTCAACCAAACATTCAGGTGCAGGGATGTGTATTTGGAATCGCGTTTTGGGGTGTCAAAGGCCATACTGGGAATGCTAAGGCTGCTCCTAATTCATGCTTCCTCTCTCTTTTGTTCAACGGGAAATTGTTTTAATTCTAATTTCCCCTGGAATTACAAGACAAGAAGGCACTTCGAAGAGCTCCAAATTTAATATGTCCAACAAGCTTCAGGCATCTTCGCAGATTGATCAGTATCATAAGGAGCCCTTTCTGGTCACTCTTGGGCATACTATGCCCCACTTTCCAGCAGGTTCACTGGGAGCAGGTCAGCAAAAGCCAATCGATACAGGCCAACAACAATTGCAAGGATGAGGTGGTCAATGTACAGGACGAGGTGCTCCTAGACAAGGAGAGGCTTCTTGTGCTCAAGTGGATGAGGTTGGGGAAGACCATTTCCCAGATTTTGACTCTTTCCTATGGTCGCGTGCACCCCTTTGCTTACCAGTACCGGCAGAATTCATTATCATGTAGAGGACTGGGTGAAAATGACAGAAAATGTTTTGCGTGTTCAGTAGTACAGTCCAGCTACACCAACCACCAGTCTAGTTTCCCACCAAGGTACTCTTTCCAGACAGATGAGATCCTCCCAAGTCTCAATCCCCCCTCCCAAGATTACCTTGCCACCCAAACGTCCTTGCAGAACCATTAGGGGTCCTCAAGACCCCTAACGGTACTAGATTCGTCATTGCGTCCATGTTTCCAATGACGTTGCTTAGCTTTCTGACTGTTAGTTCGATTTTATGTTGCAGCTCGACTAGAGACTCCGCCAATCCTTCTCTTTATTCCACTTAGGATCTGATTAAGAACTGCATGATGTCGAACTTGGCTACTAAAATTGTGAACGTTTGGCCTTGGGATAAGGGTGACTTCTTTCCATTTACGCCCAGTCCAAGACCCGAGAAGAGATAGAGGCATCTCTACTGGCAGTGATGAACGTTTCTGATTAACAAGTCATCCAAGTAGGCATGTGCTCGAATCGAATCCACAGTTGGTGCAGATGTCCCAGAACCTGTTGCAGAATCGAAGACATCCACAGCAGTTCATACTCCAAAAGAACTACCTCGAACAGGAAAAAATAAAACACTGAGGGATACAACGGAATGTGTAAACATGCATCTTCCAAATCTATGGACACAGTGAATTCCCTCGGATGTAACGACTCCCTTAACAATGACAGTCTCCATCTTGATGTATTTGTTTCATATTTGTTGATTCAGATGTAGAAGATATCAATCTCTTTTCTACATTCTTCTTTGGGATGGACAGACGGATGGACAGATGAACTGCATTTTTCCAGGAGTTTCTTGATTTCGTGTGCAAGAATAGGTCTTAATTTACGTTTTTTAACCATGCAGAAGGCTGAGTTGTATGGGCCAATAAGTGGAAAAGGGTGACCTGCTGCTGTTCAAAGATGCGTCAAACCCTGAGGGACCACACCCAAATCGAACCATGAATCAGGGAGCTGGTTAGAGTAGGAAGCACAGCTTCACATAAATGTGTTGGAACTGTAGGTGGTGAAGAAAGCAGTGGTGCAATAGTCATCTATTTTTCAAAACGAAGTGGCAACAGTCACGTCGGAAGAACACCACGGTCGTAGCATACATCACAAGAGTTTGCAGGAACTCTGCCGATTTCAGTGATGCTGGAGTGATGTATTTGCTCACAGTTTATCAAAGGATCTGTGTCATTCTACAACCCAGGGACATACCTGGGAATATGAATGTGTTGGTGGACGAGCTTTCCCAACCAAACAAGATACAAACAATGGAATGAACACTAAATTACAAAGTTTGGAATGCATTAATTTTTCAGTAAACCCAAAGTCAAAGCCAAATTAATAAATATAGACGCCTAATAATTGCTGTTGCCTTTTGGACTTAATTGTCGGACTGCCTGAGCAGAAATTGAATTCCCGACCTTTGAGGCCTTACTGACACGGTCTTAAAAAGAAACCGCCACAGGCAGCTTAACATGCACACATAAAGCAAACCCTTTTCAGTTCCAATTGCAACTGGAAGGATGCTTGTTTGGTTGCCGTACAGGCAATGGAAACGGATTTGTATCTGTATTTATTTATTATTTCTGATTGGGGGTTGCCATTCATCGACCTGTTTGCCAATAGGGAGATCCGTCAACTGCAGAATTTCGTAGCACCCTTTTGAGACGATCAAGCATGGGTGACAGATGGTCTGAATGTGGACTGGAACAGAATGGCAGCATACGCCTGCTCACGATTTTCAAATTACAGAAGATTCTTCATAAAATCAGAAAATCTCAGGGGAACTTCATCCTTACAGCGCCATTGTGGCCGTCAATCCCATGATTCATAGACCTGATGGAATTAATGAAAGAGGACCTAAATCCCATTACCACTTCTGGAGCGCTTGTCACAAAACAGAGAGGTTGCTACACCTTTACACTTGGAGACTTAACAGAATCCTTCTTAGCATCCAGTTCGTTGTCCGGATTTTTTTTTTATTTTTGTAGGAAGCACAGATATTTTATAAGATCTAGATTTGGGGTTTGTTTAACATTTCTGTAATGTGCGGCGCAGTGGCGACCCAGATTACTGCTCTCAGACTGCGGTTGGCACTAATGATGTAGCTGTGGGTGCACTGCAAAGCCCGAGGTCGAAGATTGACTTCTTCAGTGTCATCGGAATTCGACAATAAAGATGTTGAGTCTAAGTGAAAAAAGTGATTCGAATGGTGTGAGGATGAGGAGATTAATTCATGCGACCCAACCGTGGCTACCCTTTCAAGATTTCTGGAAAATCTTTTTCAAAGAGGCCTATCCGTAATGACCATTAAAGGATACTGTTCAATTATAAATGCTGTGTGTTGCCATTCAGTATGCCATGTGGTTGCATGCTGTGTGATCCAGTCCTACTTGGTCCATGGTTTTTGGGCCAGACTCGCGGAAAGGCAGATGCGGGGTGGGTAAGGGTAATTTCCGCAATAGGGTCCAGCAGTCTTGTCGGGAGATAACCTTTGACATACCCTGCGTCTTGAGGCTTGGGAGATGACGACAGTGGCCCCTTGGTTTGTCCCAAGTGGCATTTTCACTTTTCCTCTGGTATCTCTCCCAAAAGGTTCCACTCCATCAGCAAGGTACTTGTAGTAGTTCCGGCGGATGTTTTGTCAGTACACCGGATATCAGCGGCTATTCACTGATGGGTCGAAGTCAGAAGTTGGCATGGCATGTGCTTTTGTGCATGAGGGAGTGACTGTTTTCCATTGCCTTCCATCAGGCTATTCTGTGTTTTCTGCGGAGCTTCTGGAAATCGGTCTGGGTGTTGATTGGATCCCTGACCTTCAAAGTATACATTTTATAATCTTTAGTGATTCCATGAGTGCCCTGGAGTTCTTGGGACATACAACCCTTGGAACCTCTTGGCACAAAGCATCCAAGCTCTGCTTTCCTGCTTGCCTGGCCAGCAGAAAACCATGATTTTCTGCAGGATTTCGGACCATGTTGGTATAGCCTGGAATGAGCATGCTTATGATGCAGCAAAAGGGGCCCTGCCTAGTCCCCTCCATAGGGATCTGTGCCTTGTTCCCTTGGACGTCTTTCCAGCTCTTCATCCGAGATTGCTCGCTGCTTGACAATCCTTGTGGGGCAAATAAGACGACAATAAGTTGCGGGCTATTAAAGGTATTCTACAGGATGGCACTTACGTTGTCGAAGGTCTGACACTTGCTTGTTGATTGTCACCATCTTGATGGTGTTCACCGCCGTCTCCATCTTCTGCGAGACATGGAGCATCAATTGGGCGATAAGTCTGTCCTCCTGTTTGGTGTTTTTTTTTTAAATTTTTGCAGGAGGTACAGATCTGTGATAAGATCTAGAGTTAGGGTTTGTTTAATGTCTTGGTAACGTGTGGCGCAGTGGCAACCCAGACCACTGCACTGTGACTGAGGTTAGTGCAAATGACCTGGCTGTCAACGCACCATTAAGTACGCCCCCCCCCCCCCCACAGTTTTAATTTTAGCAAAGAAGAAATTACAGACAATATCGTTGTTTCCAAACTGATACAAGCGTTTGGGATTAGTCAACCAAGAGAGTGAAAACAGGTTCTGGCTTGGAATATTCCACTCGTCCTTTCCAGCCTTTCAAGAGCACCATACAAACCATTGAGGACAGCATCGTTCCTTCACCAGTCTAAAAAAATGGCTTTTCTCGTTGCTCTGGCCATGGTAGCATAGCAAAGTAAAATGGTGGACTTCTCTTCAGATTCATACTGCTTCAGAGCATCTAGAGATTGGTCAACGGTCTATCTGAATTTTCCACCAGACTTCAGAAAAAAGAACCGGGAATTGGAGAAAGCTCCAAAACCACTGATGATTAAGGCCTTACGCCCAATAGAGGGCCGTCAGTCAGGACGAATAATAGGTACAGTGTCCCGTAAGAGCCATACTGTTTTACCTGGAGGCAACACAGGATCTGAAAAAAATATACTGGCGTAAAATAGAGGATTGTTCTGTTCTTCATACTCTTTTCAAAGACATTCACGCTGGACGTGACTCAAACCACTCCAAAGAACATTGTTCAGTGGATATGAGAGATGATCAGACGCCGTACGAAATAGCTCCAATGCAGTTGAATAATCCTCAATTGCAAGCCTTTTAGCTAAGGGCATTACCATCTTCTTGAGCTTTTGTGTCAGGTGTCCCATTAGACGAGGTGGTTGCAGCCTACACTTGGAAACACGAAAAACCTTTATTAGTCACTACGTTCGTGACCAAGTTGTCGACGCGCCATTAAAGCCTCAATTCCCCCCCCCCCCCCTTCGTGATGTAATGGATGACTGAAGGGGAAACGATGTTGAAGGATCGCAAGTCGGTAATGTCAACTTGAAAGCTCAGAAGATAATGTCGAATGAAGACCATACGGAAAGGTTAGTTCAGTGACCAAGGTGCTCATTTTATTTGTATATGGCAGTAAGGAAATAGAGTATGTAAGGCTCGGTTCAACTGACCTGCCTCCATTTAGACAAAGTCAGCTAGAATGTAATGGTTAGTATTTTGAGGATAGTAAAACAGGAATTTTAAAGATACAATAATTTGCACATCCTAAAATATTTAGCTTTACATGAACACACCGACTACCCGCTTTTATTGAACCAAAAAAGGTTATATCAAACGAAAAATGGTGTGGGGCATTGTTGGGAGACCATCCGTGGTGGGGTCCCTGGTAGGCACCCTTTTCTTTATTATTGGGCATAGAGGATTAAATTAAATGTATTTTAGCTAGAATTTAAAGGTAAGTATTTTAGGATATGCAAAAACTAATTTTATCTTTAAAATTTAGTTTTTTTAGGCACTTTACTTCAAAAAGGAGTGTGGGGCCTTCACCCCGTGCTTAAAACACAAGATGTCTGTCTACCTGTGACTGCGCGACAATCATTGGTTCCTGTAATGGATTAATTTGGATTAAAAACTTTACACTCACTCCAGATTTGTGTAATCTTGCTAATGCTCTTTCAGTACAGAAAGGTATTATCTTCGTTGTCTGTTGACCGAATAGCTACTTCTTAAAAGCTACGATTCGGACTTGCTAAGAAGAAGAAGAAGAAGAAGTATCATTCAACTCGAATTCAACTTTTTTTTCTTTACGGGAAAACTTCCATATTACTGGCTACATGAAGTTAAAACTCTTGCAAATCAGCCCTACAAAGTTTGTCCCTTCCTTTTTGTAAGTTGGAAGCTGACCATCGGATTACTGTCGGTTTTGACCAGGATATGCTAGTACGGACTCGGTATAATAAATTTAGTCTAACTTTGTCTTTAGTCTAACTTTGTCTTTAGTCTTTTGCATTGCTTTTATCTTGATACAGTTAGTTGTTACTGTGGTACGGTTTTGATATTATTGTGCGAATTTTTTTTCTTACTGCAAAACGACCACCATGCTCTACTTCACTGAAAATATTCGTTTTCTTTTCACTAAATGAGGACCATGGTCGGATTACACTGGGAAGATCCCGGCTCATCGAAACCGAAACCGACAGCGGACCTCCTCCTTCAGTAATTATACAGATCGAATCTTTTCTCAATGCGCGCTGACAAACGAACCACAGATCTATACAGTATATCTCACTTAGAGGATGCTTCTTTGTTTTACGCCCTTATTAGGGAAATGACGTTAAATTCGTTAATCGTCGGGTTTTTACGAAAACACCACAAAGCTACTTCTCGGTTAAGATACACTTAATTTGGCGCATCAACAACATAAAAATTACGTTAGGCCTAATATGAAATCCCAATGCCAAAGCGAACGAAAATACAGGTTGGTTAATGAAATGAAATGGTGGAATGACGTCAGCTTCGTTAATCGTCGGGTTTTTCCGTAAGCACGAAGCTGCTTGTACTTTTCATTTGGCATATCAACAACATAGGTTAGGCCTAATACGAAATGCCAATGCCGTAGCGAACGAAATTACAGGTTGACTGATGAAATGCGATGGTGGATGGTAACGCTACGCCAGATAAGAGTGAAACATCGTCAACAAAACATAAAAGGTAAACATTATAAACAAAACTAAACATCGTAAATCAAAATTACTTCGTATGTCGAAATCGAGATCGTAAATCGAAACCGAATCCCTAACACGAAATTCCTTCAGAAAATCGTTTAGGGAAAAGAAAACAAAAATTCTCAACCGAATTCCACTCTTGCTTGTATTAAATGTATAATTTGGGTGTTTTAGCACGAAACTCCTTTCCAGTTTTAATTTCCCGAGACCGAAGGTCGAGGTAAATTTGTTGGAAAGGAGTTGAGTCGATTTAATACGAGCACTCGTGGTGTTAACTGAAAAGACCACGACTTACACTGAGTGTATCCTGCATACTACCATGTTGGAAGAGAGGTGTTATCGAGGAAGAGGGGTGTTACCAGGCGATAACCCTCCCTCTTTCTCGGTAATACTCCACTTCCTCGATAACATACCACTTCCTTTTCGTTGCACACATGCGCAACGTCCTGAGCTAAGCTTAAAACAGATGCCAACTGCTAGTTAATGGCAGCAGCTTTTGACTCGTATGTATACTAGCAGGACAACTCGACATGTTCATTATGATTTTCTTATCTTAAAATCACACTTGATAATATTTTAGGCTACTATCTTACAATATTTTCTGCGGTGATCTGTTAGCATAAATAATATTAATTTTTACCATAATAGTCTTTTAGATTTTCTATCTCATGGTATTTATTAGCAAATGATTTCAAATTTCTTCACACACATATATCAAGCCATCTCTCGGCGAATTTCAGCAGTATGTATACCACACGCCATGGCTGTTTGCTGTGACGTGCATATCACGTGACTGGGCTAGTCCAATCAGACGGCCAAACAGCCGTTGTTCTCGTTCGTCATTGGCTAACTCATGGTGACGTCACGGCAAACAGCCATTGCGCATGGTTTAGTTGATGCAGCGCAGTTAACGGGAGGAAGTCCGACGCAGCATCGCCTATGACTTCTCGTTGTAGACAAATAATTTTATGAAACGGTAGAGCTAATAAAACGTAGCAATACGGTATAAATATTAGTAAACACAAAGAATGTTTAGTCGTTTTGTCAGTATTTATTTTGAAATGGGCTATATACTCCAATAAAACAGCCCTCTAGCTTTTGTGGATAATACGGCTAAAAATCTTTTCGCACTCAGCCTGTAACCAGACTAAAACTAACGCTTGCTAATTAATTTGAAGTTACACTCATCACGTTAGGTGTTCTGGATATAACTGCAAAATAATTAGCATTCCTTAGTTTTAATGTCAAGTTATAGCTTTCGTGCGAAAATTTTTTTAGCCGTATTATGCACAAAAGCTAAAGAGAACGATTTCCGAGCATCATTCTTAACTTGTTGCACTGATTATGGAACTTAAGCTGGTTATCCACACAGATACCCAAGTCTTTCACGATGGTGAATTCTTGCAGCTGATGACCAGGCCAGTAATAATAAAAAACAACAGCCTTACATGTGTCAATACGTAGAATAACACATTTCTGTGGGTGCAATTTCAATTTATTGTTGCATTTTCTATATAACAGTACTTTCTATACAACGGTATTTTCGATACAACAGTATTTCTGGTTCAGACAAAAACGCTAATAACCAGTTTCAAATTAATGCAATGCGATCGAAAGTAAAACAAGTGAACCAAGTGATGGGCTACTAGTTGGTTCACAAAGGTGATTTGTCAGTGAGGTCAGTGATTCGTGATTATGCTGTTGTTGAATTTATGAGGCCTACAGTCCACCCAGTCGAATTCTTTGGGTTTCCTGTTTATTTCCTGTTGCTGCCTGTTAAATTAATATAAATATTTCACTTGCACCAAACCATAGGCGAGGTCAGTAGACGAGGGAAAGCAGTCATTGTGACAACCAATCCAAACGCAGTTAATTAAGGTAATAGGATGCTCATGTGCATTCTTTTCATGGCAACAGTGAAAAAGGGAGAGCATGTTCATTTTCGGCATAGTTGCAATGAAAACGGTCGAGTGTGTTCATTTTTTGCACGGTGGATCGGAGAATGGGCGAGCAGCTGGCAAGGTGAAGGGTAATGTCGATTAGTAGAGTAACAATCAGTTACAACCGAAATGTTAAGACATGCATTGTTGACAGGAAACTCAGGGCACAAACAGAAACAAATGCCAGTGTACAAAAAAGGGACAGTGTCTCAACATGGCGTTCTACTAGATACTAGGACTGGCTAGTATTTATGAAATATTAGTTAGAAACTTTCAATTGAAATTTGTGCATCTCAGACAGAGAAAATATGTGACAGTTAATGAAATTAAAAGAATGTGGTAATAAATAAATCATGGGTGTAGATTCTTTTTCAGGCACCACTTTGACGGGGATATTCAAAAGGGGGCAGGGGATGGAAACTTGTGTATTTCGGAGTTTTCTAACGAAAAGTATTATCTTTTGTAACCCTTTGGAAGAAGGAAGGCACAGAAGGAGCACAAATTAACTAGGAGGAGTTGTCGGGAAAATGACTTCATTGCCTAAGAATGGGTCAAGCAGTGCTTCTATGGAAACGTCTTTTAACTTTGAACAACGTTTTAGCGTAATCAGTTCCTTCTCCAGTATGAAAACCCTGGTATACAGAATTGCGCCATGGCCCCCATCCCGAACCCCTTGTGGATGCCCTCTTGTGGGTGTCATCAGTATGCCGGATATTGGCGGTTTTCACTGATGGGTCGAAGTCTGAAGTTGGCGTGGCATGTGTTTGTGTGCATGAGGCCGTTACTGTTTCCCATCGCCTTCCATAAGGCTATTCTATGTTTTCGGTGAACTTTCTGGTACTCGGTCTAGCTAGTAAATGGATCCTTGACCTTCAGAGCACGCATTTTATCACATTTAGTGATTCCATGGGTGCCCTGAAATCCTTAGTGACGTAAACCCTCGGAACCCCTTGGCACAGTGAATCCAAACCCTGATTTCCTACTTGCCTGGCCAGCAGAAAACTGTGATTTACTGCTGGATCCCGGGCCATGTCGGGCTAGCTGGGCTTATGATGCAGCGAAAGGGGCCCTTTTTGGTCCCTCACTAGGGATCTGTGCCTTGTTCCCTAGGTCGTCTTTCCAACTCTACATCTGAGATTGCTCGCTGTAGCAAGCCTTGTGGGACGAAGAAGATGGCAATAAGTTGCGGTCTATTAAGGGCACTCTACCGGGATGGCACTCACATTGTCGCCACAGTCACCAAGAAGAGGTGGTGTTAGCCCGTTTGCACAGCAACCACACTCATTGCTTCCTAGTG